>PVJC01043067.1:0-14676 GCA_004026665.1 Murina feae
CTGATGGCTGTTTGCAGACTGGTCAAGCCCCCCAGTGTGGACCCTCACCCCACTGGGGTTTGGCTAGCCTGGGTGACAGGCTGAGGGCCATTTTCAGGCTGCCCACAGCCCCTTCTGGTTTTGGTCCCTACTGGGGTGCCTGGACAGCCTGGGTGAGGAGCTGAGGGGCATTCTCAGGCTGCCCAGAGTCCCTTCAGGGTTTGAGTCCCTACTGGGTACCTGATCAGCCTGGGTGTGGGGCTGATGGCTGTTTGCAGGCTGGCCAAGGCCCCCAGTGGGGTCTCTCACCCCATTGGGGTGTGGCCAGCCTGGGTGCGGGCCAGAGGGCCATTTTCAGGCTTTCAGGCTGCCCACAGTCCTTTCAGGTTTTGGGTCCCTACTTGGGGTACCTGGACAACCTGGGTGAGGGGCTGATGGCTTTTTGCAGGCTGGCCAAGTCCCCCAGTGGAGTCCCTCACCCCATTGGGGTGTGGCCATCCTGGGTGCAGGTCAGAGGGCTGTTTTCAGGCTTTCGGGCTGCCCACAGCTCCCATTGACCCAATGTCCCAGCAAGGCTGGCTGGAAGCAGGTTCTGGGGTTTATTTATCTTCTATAATTGATACTGTTCCTTTAAGCCAAGGCCTAGGCAGGTAATGAAACTTCTGTTTGCTTCAGCTCCGAGGCTTCTATAATTGAAAGAATGTTGCCTTAGTAGACTCTAGGCAGGCAGTTTCCTCCATTGCTGGTGCAATGGAAGCCTGCTGTTTGCTTCAACTCTGAGGCTTCTATAATTGAGACAATGTTGCAAGTATGTTGCCTGGAGCCAGGAGAAGCCCAGCTGGCCCGCAGATAGTTTACTCCTGGTGCAACGGAAGCCTCTGTTTACCCCAGCTCCATGACTGCCAGCCTCCATCTTGGCTGGGTTAATTTGCATACAGCTGCTCTGATTGGCTTGTGGGCATGGCTTAGGCATCCCATGGAAATGGTCAATTTCAATATTACTCTTTTATTAGATTAGATAACTGACAAATGCTCTTGCTTTTATATAAAATTCTTTTTTTACCCAAACATGTTAGATTATTATGCTTTTCATTGCATGTAACAGAAATAGAGAAAAATTACTGTCTTATAAACAGATAACAATAATATTTATGCACTAACTTCTACTGACTTTGATCTATGCAATTACTCACCATCATAGTATCTAAAGAATAGCCAGTATCCTTGATGAAAGTTCTGGCTACTTCTAGAGCTTAAAACCCTCAACTTACTGATCAAGGCATATTCAGCTCAATGCTTTAATCTAAAATTCAATTTGATGTTCTCTCTTTCCCACTTGATACAATGGGTTGGGGGAAAGGGTTGCTCTCTTGCAGTCACCCTCCCTTTTCTGGGCCTACTGTGCTGAAACTGTGGATGGGAAAGAAGAAAAAGTTATTTTTTCTACCAACTGACTAACATTGGTGAACTCCTTGTACTCTCATACAGTGGCCATAATATTTTTAGATCTCAGTCTTTCTTTCATAATGTATAGCTTTCATTTGTGCCAAGAAAATTTAGTTCTCCATCATTTTAACAGGATCCACTAAACTTAGAAAATAGATTTATTTTCTTTATACTCTATCAAGCTTCCTTTGCCCCATATCTCTATGTCTCAGCATCAAACTACTAGCTTAGAGGCTCACTAGAATTTAGCCAAATGTATTTATAATTATATAATTTAGTTAAAAGAATCAGGTGTTATCTAAATCTTCCTGGAAGAAGGGAGTGGAAACTGATGCTATTCATATATTCTGTGTTTTTCCAAAAACACTGCTTCACCCACTCTCTCTGCCACCCTTCATTTTTGTTCAGGGTATGGGGAGGAACAGCTAAGTCATTCCTGGACTCTAAACTGTTAGTGCTTTGAACTCGTGTTGTGGAAGTACTTTACATATTGCCAATTTTTAATTAAGATAGGTACTAGGTATTATAGAAACATCACTATCCAGGCCAACTAATCACAATGATGAAATTAGTAATGGCTCAATTGAACTACAACATCTTCAAGAGTAGTAATCTCATTGTCATAATCCTCATATACCCATACTCCATGTGCAATTGAAAAAAAAATATTTGTTTACCTCAAGATGATAGTTTTTACATTGATTTTAGAGCCATATTTGATTAATAAGTTTTTATCCATTGACGTCATATGTTCCATGTCTTGTGAGGATTTTTTTAAAACTATAGCTCAGTAAAAGAATGAAACCTAGCCTATAATTCTAAACATATTTAAGATTCAGAAAAAATTATCATCAAATTATTGGAAATTTTAAAAAGATAATCTATACTAATAAGAGAATATGCAAATTGTCTGGGACATCGTCACATAACAACCAATGAGGGTAGGGGCTGGGCTATTGCAGAGAGCTCTCAGCATGCCTGTGCCAGGCTCCAAAGGGCACAAAGAGGAAGGAAGAGCAGATAGGCAGTTAGGGGGATCAGGCCAGGAAGGGAGAGCAGATAAGCTGTTAGGGGGATTGGGCCAGGAGGGGGAAGCCATTAGGGACATCGGGCAGGCAGGCGAGTAGTTTTGAGCCAGCAGTTCCGCATTGTGAGAGTAATCCCGGATTGGAGAGGATATAGGCTGGGCTGGGAGATACTCCCCCCTCCACTATCACGAGTTTTGTGCACTGGACCTCTAGTACTCTAATAAGTACAGTGAAGTGTTTGGGAAGGAAATTACCAAGACAAACCAAAATAATACCATATTCACTGTTGTTATTGTTTTTTTTTTTATCTGATAGTTGCTGAAATAACACACTTTTGAAGCATATAACTACATACAGACATACATTGTAATATGAGATAAGAGTTATAATCACAGCGCAAATATAAACTTTTATTTTGGATGTAGTTTGTATTTCTCAATTGTTGAATATGTAATTTCCACCTATTTGTTTGCATGCAATTAAATGTGCCTCATTGTTTTAAAAAAATGTAATTTTTAATCCAAAATAAAGAGAGAACAAAAGTAAGATATGAGAAGGCAGGTAATAAAATTAACTGTTATTCATTTGGAGCTATTTAGATGGCTTTATAAGAATGGAATGAGCATAATCACTTCAGTAGATGTAAAAAGCATTTCACAGAAATCCAACAGCCTTTCATGATAAAAAAATTCAACAGTCTAGGTCTCATAATTTTCTCCAATTGATAATGGTATCTATGAAAAGCTCATAGGTAGCAATCATACTTCATGGCAAATAACTTGAAAGCTTTCTAAGATCAGAAAACAAGACAAGGATATTTTATTTCTCCACTCTGCTTAACACTGTGCTGGAAGTTGTACTCAGAGTAAAGAGGGGAGAAAATAAAATAAAAGTCATTAGATTTGGAAAAAGAAGATTAAACCTATCTCTATTGGGAGAAGATAATCTTTCATAGAAAATATTATGAAGTCTGTTAAGAAACTATTATGGCTAATAAATAATTCAGCAAAGTTGTATACAAGATCAATAAACAAAAATAATTGCTTTTCTAGTACCAATCAACAAGAGCATCAAAAATAAAACTTAGAAACAAATTTAACAGCATAAAAATTTTATATATTGAGAAAGAATATATCAAATTCTATCTCCCTCTAGTCTTCCATGTGGGGAAAGAGAAATATCCAACCTCAGTCCACTCCAGCTATTGTGTTTCTTATACGCATGAAGAGAGAAAAGCTAAGAAACACTTGTGACGCTCAGAGTTCAGAGGCATGAGCTCAGTGAAAGAGTGAGACCTAGCGGAGGACTACAGAACACTTCCCCTGCCCCGACACCTTACAACTACATTGTAGCGATTCGGTTTACTCGTGCATCATGTCTAGCTATCAGTAACAAATTAAATGAAGTATCAAAAGGAAAACCATGCAATTTGAGGAGACAAGGTTCAGAAACAGGTATTGCAGGAATGTCGGATTTATCAAGCAAGGCATTTAACACAACTACAACTGATACGCTAAGGGCTCTCTCTAATGTAGCGGTTCTCAACCTGTGCGTAGAAACCCCTTTGGGCGGTCGAAGGACCCTTTCACAGGGGTCTCCTAAGACCATCCTGCATATCAGATATTTACATTACGATTCATAACAGTAGCAACATTACAGTTATAAAGTAGCAACGAAAATAATTTTATGGTTGGGTCACAGCCTGAGGAACTGTATTTAAAGGGCCAGAAGGTTGAGAACCACTGCTAATGGATGAAGTAGAGAACATTCAAGAAGAGATAGATAAGGGAAGCAAAGAAATAGAAATCCTAAGAGAGAACAAAAAGAAATGCTGGAGATAAAACAGACTGTATAGGAATGAAGAATGTCTCTGATGGGTGTGCTAGGAGACTGAACACAGCTAAGGACAGAATCTCTGAGGTAGAGGATATACCCGTATCAATAAAATTTTAGAAAACTGAAAGCAAAGAGAACAAAGACCGGGGTGGGGGTAGGGGGCGGGAAGAACAGAATATCCAAGTACTCAGAGACAAGTATACAAGATATAACATATGCATAATATACCAGGAGAAGAGAAAAACATATCTGACAAAACAAAGCAATTAAGGTGCCTTCAGTAAGTGACTGGACAAATAAACTGTGGTACATCCATACAACAGAATATTATTCAGCACTAAGAAGGATTGAGCTATGGAACTATAGGAGATATGGAAGAAACTTATGTGCATTTTCCTAAGTGAAAATAAACAATTTGAAAAGATTACATATTGTATGATGCCCGCTGTATGACATTCTGGAAAAGGCAAAACCATGGAGAAAGTAAATGATCAGTGGTCGCCAGGGACTGGTAGGAGAGAAGAGTGAACAGAGGCTTTGTAGCACAGTGAGATTACTTTGTATGACACGGTATTGGTGGACACATGTCATGATGCATAGAATGTACAACACCAAGAGTGAACCCCATTGTAAACCAGGGACTTGGAGTGATTATGATGTGTGGCTGTAGACTTGTTGGTTGTAGCAAATGTAGCACTCAGATGGGTGATGTTAGTGAAGTAGGTGGTGCCTGTGTGTGGGTAGACCAGTGGTTCTCAAGCTCCTGGCCCTTTAAATACAGTTCCTCATGTTGTGACCCAACCATAAAATTATTTTCATTGCTACTTAATAACTGTAATGTTGCTACTGTTATGAATCGTATTGTAAATATCTGATATGCAGGATGGTCTTAGGTGACCCCTGTGAAAGGGTCCTTCGACTGCCAAAGGGGTTGCGACCCACAGGTTGAGAACCGCTGGGGTAGACAGAGCATGCAAACTCTATGTTCTCCTGAATTTTGCTTTACATTTAAAATAAAGTCCTAATTTTAAAAAGGAAATAAAAGATGTCTGAATTCTGAATGAACCTTTTCATTGAAAGTAATAAAGTTTGAAGAAGATTGATTGAAGGGCTGAAATCTGCCTAATTCTGGCAGGGGATCTTGAGACGCACATGACTCGGATAAAATAGATTTGAGTTGACTACAACACCTTTTTGGATTGCCAGATATTTGGCTGTGTTAACTCTGGAATAGCACTGTGAAATACCCCAAACTGAATCTCAGAGTATAGATTGTGGGGAGTATGAAGATATTGTGGTGGAATGAACTAAGATAATGCCTGAGTTATGAATCGGAATATGTGACTAGAGAGAATATTCTGTGATTTCCTGCATTTACCTAAATGCACAATTAGAATAGATAGTATGAATGAATTGGGCACTTTGGTCTTCCCCTTTTTTATAGTGAATATTAATTAACTCCACTTTTCTCTAGTTTTAATTATTCATCTTACATAGCAATCTTTTGAATTATCCAAATCTTCCTAAGTAGTCAATTTTGAGCAAAAGTGAAGTAATGCATAATTGGTGTAGGACAAAGGTAAGATGGTTTTGCTGATTATCACAACTCATAAAATAGAACTTTTAATTGTAAAAACTACTTACTTCATAGGTCTGTCTGGATAGTTTATAAGGCATATGGTTCATGGATGTTAATATTAGACTATCAAGGATTGAACAAGGTATTTTCTCCAATTGCCCCAGCTGTGTCTGATATAGGAAAGGCTATAAAAGAAGTTCAACAGGACGAGGGGGACTTGTGTGCCATTACAGTCCTGCTTAATGTCTCCTTTTCACTAGTAATTTGGGAGTCCAGCCAGAACAATCTGCATTCTGGTGGATTGGGTTCTGGAATGTGTTTACCATAATACCATGAGAACACTTGAATTTGCTGCCCTATTGCCATAATCTAGTAAGGCATGACGTGGGCTTAATGATTATTAAGAATAATTTGCAAGGTACCGTGAAAAGGGACTCCTCAGAGAAAGCAGGGCAGAGATGCTGAGGGCCGTAGTCATCCCTATGGCAAATGGAAGTTCTCTGAAAAACACAGCTTAACTCCAAGGCCCGTTTCAACCTGTGAAATGCATGGATCAACAACGGACAGTCTTTCATCTCTGAGAAATAAGTTCTCTCTCACAGACCCTGTTGCAAAGCAAAAAAAAATTTGAGAGACTAGTAGGCTATTCAGACTTTGAGAAAATCATAGTCTTTATTTAGGAATTCTGTTGATCTCAATTCCCCAGGGCAGATAGATGCCTGGATGTGAATAGAGGCTGAGCTGAAATAAGCATTTAAATTTTTATAAGGATGGTGTCTCAGGCAGTCTTACTAGAGTCTGAGCAACTGACTGTCTGTAAAACAGTAGTATCACATGCAAAATGGAATATACACGGATAGGTGTCTTACATATATAACTCAAATAAGGATGCAGCAGCGAGCTCTTGGGCTTTGCATTCCAAATATGCCTAATGTAGGTGCTCAGTAGAGCTCAGGTGAGAGACAACTGCTAGCTTGCTCCCAGTACAGAGACAGGTAGGTGATACTCCTGAGCCACCGAAGGTCATTAGAAAATTCTAAGGTCAGAAATACTCTGGTTCTGGGTGATGCCAGAGAGACATTTGAGTGAAGGGAGCAATCAGCCCAGCAAAATGCATTGGGAGAGAGGAAGCAGTATTTTCAAGAGCACATTCCTGAGGGAGACGGAGGCGGGTACATTGCCTATGTTGGCAGACTATCTCACTGCTGGTACTGACCGTCACACTACCCTCCAAAGTCCTCCATTCTCTCTTTACTCCCATTGCTCAGAACTACGCCTGGTTCTTTGATGAGGGATTCTAGGCTGAGAGTACACTGTCATATGTGAGTCAGCCACATGCCAGGGGGAAAGTAAACTGAACAAGGAAAGAGAGGGAGAGCAGGCACAGAGAGTAGAGCAGTCAAGGGGAATTGGTGTGGAGACCTCAGGGGAGAGTCTGGATATTTAGGGCCAGTGTCCTCACTGTCGGATCAGTCACATGTGCTTACAGACAAGAAAACAAAACTAAAACAAAACATTTGGTACACTCCGTTATGGACTGAGAATGAGAATCTGGAGTATTCAAGTGAGTCATAGGCATACTCGCCTTAAAGGCAACTTTCCAATTCAGAAAGGGGTTGGAATGCTAACATCCAAGACTTAGATCCCTAGACCCAAGTATGAAACACATGGGCATGAAGGCTCAGCCATACAGGTATAGTTGGAGGACAATCCATCCCCCTCGAGTTTATCATTAAAACTCTACCAAAAACCTCTCTCAATGTAGACAGGAAAAGCAATCACTTGAAAATTACTTTATAAAAGTTACCTGCAGACACCAATGCAGGGTTGACAAATGGGTTACAGTTTAGCCCCAGGGGGGCTGGCTGCTGCTTAGTCTGAAATAGAAGCAAACTTAAATAATGCAATTGAGATCATCAGTAGGCAGAAATAAAGTCTGGGATAATGCTAGGTCAGAAAAAGAGAGTTTACTTGAGCACCAATCTTAGTCTAAAAATCTAGTCAGTGACCTTGCAGGCAGGTGGGAACAAGTAGACCTATTAATTTTGCTTTATTCAAGCTCTTTATGATCTTCCAAATCTCTTGAACATGCCTATTATTCCTTACAAAGTGAAATTAAATGTGAAAGTTAAAAAAAGTGTCCCTGGTGAAATGATTCAGAGCATAAGCTATGCTGATAGCAATTCAGTGGCCTTATCCCCATCTATGAGGGAGGACATTTGCATATATATAGCATAGTGTCTGGTAGAATTCAATTTTTGAAATTTGAACCTCAATTGCAAACACATTGTATGTTTGCTCATTTGGAGAAGGAAGAAAGTTACCTGTCATTATCAGTGTTTATTCTTTTCACTGTTAACATTTATTTTGGTTGACATGATCTTTGCAGAGGTCTGAAGTTCCCATAGGGTAGAATATCAATTTGATAAATGATTATTTTTTAGGGGGGGGGGCAGATTGATGAGTAAAATATGATTATTATCTTCTTTAGTGGCTATGAGGATGTGTGTGAGTGTGTGTATGTGAGTAGTTTCAACATGCAAGAAACATGTTAAATTTGAAATGAGAATTTTTTTAAATGACAAAGAAAGCCCTCATCATTAAAGTGAAAATAGAAAATAAAAAATTCCTTCATGATACTTTTTTTCCATATTGATCCCTAATCATTACCAGTTATAACTTTCTTATGAACACTGACAGTTTCTGGTAGGAATCAATGATTCTGAAGCAGGAAAGGATAAACAAACATTTCCCTCCTGGGTTTTGTTTGTCTTTCTCCATTTAGCTATCTTCCATGCTTGCTGGAAGTAATATAAGTTCACTATCTTTTATTTTCATAATATGCATAATTGGGCATATAACAATTATTTTATTTTCATTAGCCACTTTCCCACTTTATAAAGGCTCTATATTAATTTAAAAAAATCCCAATTGGTTTCTTCCTGAATGGCTCTCGTTATGTCTCCTGCAGCCTGCCTGTGCTTAGGTGCTTTTTTCCGTCCTCCCCCCTTTATTTCCTCCCTCTGCCCTTCTTTCCTACAAAAGTAGTAGAAACGTTTAAAGTTTGTCAAATACATTTCAAATTTCTAAGGTAAAAGTGAAGCGCACTTCACAGACACAACCCTCAATTTCATGTTAAAAGCTTAAGACCTTTAAAGACTGGTTATGTTCAGCTTGGCCTGATTCTCCTTAGTGAGCAGTGTTTTATTTTATTTTTTAAAATTATATCTAGTGTGTGGAGAGAGGAGCACCTCTTTATGACACCATCATTTGGTCAATTCACCTTACAAAATCACCATTTATGCTATGAATATAAATGCAACAAGTGCATAGCATGGGCAAATCTCTTAGCCTATTATTTAGATTCAGGGGAACATTAGCAAAAGGTAGAGATGAGCTCACATACTGATATTGAAAAAATTGACCCTTCTGTCACAGGCACAGAAATCTCAACAATTCCAGTAATTTTATTATCAGCAATAGCTTGAGCAAAGCATTATCAATTCTGAAGCAGCAGAGCTCCCGTTTAGCAGGTGAATAGCTGGGCAATCCCCTCATTTAAGGATTACCTCATCTGTTGCAGAGAAAACCTAAGTACCTTTAAGTACAGGTCCAAACCAATTTCCATCTCTACTGCCCTATCATTTCCCAGAAATGGATTTCTTTTCCACCTTAAGAAATACTAGTAAGGTCCCATACATATTATATATCACATAGATATCTCATAGAGATTAAAATTTTATGCAAAAGTAGAAGTGGGGACTGTCCTTTGCACTGGTAATGACTGTGGAAGATTATCATTCCTGCATGCAATTTGGATATTCCTATGTGTTGGCAGATTGAATTAATGTTAGAATATTATTTCAAGCACAATATTTGCTATTGCAACACAGATTTAAGCTATGAGCCTTGTCTAAATTTATTTGTGTTTTCTACTAATTTAAGTGGCACTTCTGAAAAATAACAGCCAACACAAAAATAAAATGTACTGCCTAGTTGGCTGATATTTGGCAAGATGACAAAGCTCACAGTGATTATGCTGGGGGCACAATTTTGACAATTTTGCAGTGTCTTCCATAATTATCAAGCCTCAAACACTGTTTTACTCAGACATATAAAATGGAAGAGCTTAATGTATTAGAGATTAATAAGTCTCAAGAAACATTAAAAAGTCACTGAACTCTTAAATATAGATTATAGGTCAGGGTGTAATGCTATTTACTTTGTTCTTTAATAAGTAAATATTTTTTGTAAGCAATTACTAAAATACCAAAATGTTAAAAAAAACCTTTACCTTTTTCTTTTCCTTTTTTTTTTCCTTTTTAATATAAAGCAATTTCCAGAAGAGCCAGTGACTTACAATTTTACTTGGAATCTGTTTTATAAATATATTTTAATCATTAAATTAACACAGAATCTGTAAATTGGAATCATCTGGGGTATACATTTTATATGCAGTATCTATCTATCTATATAAAAGCCTAAGTGACCATTACAACCAGATGATCAGCCAGTAGCTATGGCATGCACTGACCACCAGGGGCAGATGCTCAATGCAGAAGCTGCACCCTGTGGTCAGTATGCTCCCACAGCCAACCTCTCCCGGCAGGCCGGCCCCCATCAGCCCCAATCAGAGCAGGCTGGCCAACCTCCCATGGTCCCTTCCCCTAGCTGGCCCCAATCAGCCCTAATGGCTGGCCAGGCCAAGGGACTCCATCTATGCACAAATTCGTGCACTGGGCCTTGAGCTATTTATAAAGGACAGTAAAAAAGAAAACAGACTGAAATCACCTGTTTTGACATCTCCCTTGAAGCCATTGGATGTATGTAAGAGGGGTGTGTGTTTTGATGTCCTTATGACTAGTTAGTTATTAATAATAGAGAAGGAATAATGGGGGAAACCAGGTATTATAGGTGACTCTCTGTCAATCACACATGGAGACAGAGATCATTGGCCAGACTGGGTCACCACAAGCCTGGGAACATTTGGAAATACATAATCCCCTCAACAAAGGCATTCTCTGGCCTGTTGCTCTTGGCTTGTTGACCTTAAATCTTAGCTTGTGGGGCTCTTTTGCTCCTGTTTCCTTGCATTCATCCCTATGGCCCAGGCCAGGTGGACCACACACACAATGGACTAATGGACTGCAACAGGAAACACAAGCTAAACTAGCCTGACGCTACACTGGACGCGACTCCAACATGGAAAGAAAACTCTGGATATTAGTTCTGATTTTAGCTCTACTGAAGCCCCAGCTACACTTCTATGCCTGGATAAAGGGAAATGAGACTTTGGATACTCAGGGATTTCATTCCGTGGAATGAAAGCATTGTACCATATCTCATCCCCCCATGGAGTCTCCAGAAATGCTTATTCTAGCACTACCCCAAAAATCCCCAGCAGTAACTAGGGAAAGATGAGCCCCTCTCCTATCCTGCAACATTTGTAGCACAATAAACTGTGAAATTGTCTTTGTTAAAGTACTCAGCAATTTTATATGCTAGAAATCAAGAAGCTTTATATTGATAAACTAAATATTTGTTATATGCATTTCCTTTTTTCTTATTCTTGATGAAAATGGAAGAGGGTTGTATACAGCAGATTATCTTTATTTCTCTGGGTTCAAAATATCCTTTTTCCCCCAAATATTTCAATCGCTTTAATTTTTTTTTTTTGCTTTGGATTATTTCTAAATTTTCTTTCTCCATGAAAATCTAATAAACTGTGCACAAAAGAGAATTATCCCACCTCATAATATTTCCTCAACTTGACCACTGTATGTCTGACTCAGGCACAACAGTTAGTCCATTAAACCTCCTAAATATCTTCACATAAATCGATGTCTAATCTGTGATTTTCCCATTAATATAATTGCTGCCCCATGGAAATCCTAGCAGATAGGCCTTGGTACTGAAGTTAAAGCTCTGTGAAGGATGGCAATATTACTTGGTGAGCATGAATGTCCATGAAAGTTATATCACAGACATAAATAAGGGATATTTATACCGAGGCAAACTACAACAGAACTCAGCCAGAGGAGACTGGGACACGGAGATCCAGCCACTACCAAGGCCAGGGTGGGAATGGCCAATTGGCAGTTGGATTAAATGCAATGTTAGATCCTCTCCAATGCCAACATTTTATGTCTAAATCCTGCAGTGTAGGAACTGTTATCTGTAATTTCAAGGGCCAGAACTGTAATTCAAAGTGAAAGGCAGGGGCCAGATGCATGTGCCAGGATGACAGACCCTGGTGGCTTTTCTGAAGGTCTTTGGGGAAGTGAAAGAGGAGATGGTAATGAGCACTGAGAGAGAGACTCAGTGTTGCTATCTAATCTAATAAAAGAGTAATATGCAAATTAACCAGGGCGGGAGTCCCCTTTAGCTGGCGATAGACATGCAGTTTAACACTGCACAGCACACTTCCCCCAACCACATCTCATATCTGGAACTTTTTTGTTGATTGATCTCTATCACTATAATTCTGCAGCAGGAAAAGTGAAGAAAGGGATGAGTTTAAAAGAATATGGCAGAGAAAGGGTGAAATGGGGAGCTACTTCTTCAATGCAAAGATGGGAAGTGTCTAGGGATCTATTGCACTACCATGTGCATATAGTTAACTCTACTGTACTGTATACTTAAAAATGGTTAAAACAGTAAAATTCATGTTATGTGCTTTTTTACAATAAAATATGAATAACCAAAAAGAGCACAGAATTATATTGATAGAAAGGTTGATGACTATTTGAGTACTTGTTCATAGAAAGTGTTACGAACTAAACTGTGTTTTCCTCAAATCCATAGTTTGAAACCTTAAACCCCAGTATCTCAGAATGTGTCGGTATTGGGAGATATGGTTTTGAGGGAGGTTATTAAGTTAAAATGAGGCTTTCAGGGTGACCCCTAACCTGACTTTAGAAGGAGAGGAAATTGGGATGCATGGCATCCCAAGTGAGGACAAACGGAGAAGGTGGCCATCTGCCATCCACGAAGAGAGGCCTCAGAAGAAATCAAACCAACTGATACCTTGACCTTGGACTGTTAGCCTTCAAAACACTGGGCAAATAAGTTTCTGTCAGTTAAGCCCATAAACAAAGACACAATCAAAATAATAAATATGCCCTCAAATATTAGTAACTGTCATATAGTAAATAATTGCTATTTGTCAGGAATTGTTCTCAAACCTTTTAAAATCTGTCAGAGTCCTAAGAAGTTTGTCCTATATTTTTTTATACAAGGGCAGCAGAGAGAAGTAGGGAGGATGTATATGTATTCCACTATAAAATTTAAATTATTGGTTTATATACAGGGGTGGTCAAAAGTAGGTTTACAGTTGTTCATGTGAAAAAAAGTATATAATACAAGAATAAGCTGTTTCACAAACTCATAACTTTAAACCTACTTTTGCCCACTCCCGTATATTTTTAAATAGTTATTAAAATGGTAGACATTTTTAAAGATTATCAGAAAGAATAAGACATATGTGTGTGTGTGCCATATATGTCAATATATATATATGTGTATATACTAATATGTCAACATAATGTTGCATATTTAAGTGGAAACCAAAAAAAAAAATCTTTAAGTGGTGCCATCAGCTGAGGTTTTCTGATTATTTATAGTACATTTGGATGAGACAGCAATATTAGTAAATGCCATGTGTTACTTTCCCGGCCGTTTCCATCATCAGTAACTCCCAGTGAGTTAGGAAATGAGGTGATTCATTTGGTTTTTAAGTTCTAATTGCAGCCAATTTTTGCAGACTATTGAGTGTGTACGCACCTCATATTTCTGGGGCCTGCCTTCTGACTCTGTTTCAGTTGACTTAGAATGTGACTTAGAACAAGTGAGCTGTGATAACAGTTATAATGGAAACATAGTACCTGCATAATGCTTGTATATCCTGAGGTAGTCCCTGCATTTTTTCAAGCAGAAATTTCATTTTAAGAACTGAAAATTTCTAAATTGTTTTGTAAAATATCAATAACAGGAGTAATAAGGTAGAGAAAATACAATTTCATAAGGAAAGATGATTGCTATAAAGTTTTCTCTTTATTCAGCTTTTACAATTTCAGCTGTTCCCCAATATTCTTGCCTTGTACTTCCTTTCTCTTTAAGTGTTCTTTTCATCCTAACACATCTTATAGTACATTTGGTTAGTGAGAGACCATTTGGTTACAATGGTGGATTCCTTGTCAGAACAGCTCAATACTAAGGGGGGAGTACAGAGACATCTCTTGGAAACCCAGAAAAAAGGTGTGTTTTTATGACTAAAATCTATTAAAGTGGACCAACTGATTCCTATATCCATATATCCAAGTCTGTGTATGATTCTAGAATTGATGAACCAGCCCAGCTTCTCCATGGAAATATCAATTGCATCTTACCCACAGGTGTCTTTGACAAAGTTCAAAATATCTTTCTTTGTGTGTGCATATGTAATTGGTCAAAGATATTTAAAACACAGATTACATTTTATTCAGGGAATACTGATACTATATATTTTTCTCGATGTCAAAGAAAAAAAAAATAAGGCCCAGAAATTTTCAAGAAGAAAAAGAACTTTTATTAAAGACTAGGGGCCCGGTGCACAAAAATTTGTGCACTCGGGGTGGAGGGAGTCCCTCAGCCTGGCCTGTGCCCTCTCACAGTCTGGGACCCCTCAGTGGATGTCCTATGATGGCCCCAGTCTGCCAGGCGCCTTCTGTGTGTGTGTGTGTGTGTATGTGTGTGTGTCACCACTGGGGACCTGCCCCCAGCTGCATCTGAGGCTCGGAGCAGTCCTCCTGTGTGTGTCTACCTGCCGGG
>PVJC01043069.1:0-14673 GCA_004026665.1 Murina feae
CAAGGGTCTCAGTGGGAGAGGTTACCTGGGTCTTGATCTCCTCTGTGGCTGGCCCTGTGTTTATTCCAGATGGCTGCCTTTGGAGTGGATGCTTCTTTGAAGTGGATCAAAGCTTAAATCAGGCACTTACATTACAAGAGGAATAGCCCACAGTCAGGGCTTTGCTGGTATAAACAAACCTACTGGGCTGCCAGTCATATGTAAAACTATGGCACATACAATTACAGCAGTAGCTGTACCATCTAGTTTGTGTAAGTGCACTCTATGATGTTCACACAGGACAAAATCACCCAGTGATGTATTTCTCAGACACATCCAGTACTTACGTTCCCTGTGACTGTAAAGTAGCCCAGGTAAGGTGAGAGGTATTTGCAGTTTTCTAGAAAATAGCAAGACATCTAGGAATCGAAGTCTTAAAGTCTTAGGAAGTGAGGAGGATGGTCAGATTGGAGGAAGGTCATGGGCATGTGAGGGAGGAGAAGCTGCCCTCAAGGTTCTTTCCTCTGGCCTGATGATTGAATAGACATGTGGCAGATTAGCAAGAGAAATAACCAAATGTAATGCTCCCAACTGTGAACCTACTTTCACCCCTCCCTGTATGTATGGGAACTCCACATCCATGAAAGAGTCAGAGACCTATTTGCATGAGAGTTTCAGAGACAGGGAACATGGGTACATTGTGAGCTAGCGATGGGGTAAGGTGCCTTAAGGGCTTCACAGGGTCATTGAAGAATGATAACAGTTGTTAAGTGAACAGAAGTTTGTCCTTCTCTAGAGTCAAAAGAGGTTACCTCTTTTGGGGAGGTTTTTCCTGAGCCCTCAGCTACAGTTGACTTGAGTTCAAAACAATCCATGCACCACAAAAGCACATCTTGGAGTGATTAGCTTTAAACCCCCACAGGCAGTTACAGGGACATTAACGAGAAGTTAGGGAATTACCTGTCCTTGCTGGTTTACTATTGCCTTCCTTTTCTTGCTTAACCTTTTCTCTCCCTCCTCCCTCTTTTCTCTCCCCCTGTAAATCCTGCTGCTTCTAGCACTATTTACAACAGGGTTTCTGTCCATTCTGAGAGTCTCATAGATAGTCATTATCCACATCTACCCTCACGTAACAGACAGCAAACATCAGGGTGGAATGCTGCTTTGGGGCTTTTGAAGGGGGGAGGGTATCAAGGGAGAGCTGACAGTCTACTAGGGTGAATGTCACCAGTAGTACTGGGATTGAGAAAAGTAGAAAAGTTATTCTCTCCTTTCTCTCAGGCCCCATTGCTTTGCACACAAGATTTATCACATGAAAATAGCAATCCATTCACAGCTTTTGATTAGTTCTGGGTTTTAGTAATGTGGTGGTAAAGCTGAGGCAGTTTACATCTTTATGCAACTCTGGCAACAGGATTTAGACAAGGAAAGGGGGTGGTGGGGGAAGTATTCTGTATTGTAACCAGCTGTTCACTCTCCACTTAACCAAAGATCATTTCTTTTAGCTTCATGTAATTTCTTCTACTTGGTCATTTTATAACTACCATTCTTCCTTACCTGTAATTTATCCTCTCTTTTTATCTCTTCTCATTGTTGATTTACTAGGTGTGTTTCTTATCATGCTAGCTTTATCAAAGATACTAAATTGCTAAAGGGAACTTCGTTTTCCATAACAGGGAAGAATTAATCTTGTACTCTATATCCAGAAATAAGTAAGACCATAGAATTTTAGATCTGAAATGGCAGAGAAACTGTTAGCTTTCTCATTTCACGTGTAAGAAAACTTATAGCCAGAGAAGTGAAACATAGCCACAGTTGATTATTAGCAGAAATTGAGCTTATACTGTTACTCTGTATAACTTGGCAAAAGCTGTCCTCTCAAATGACGTTGCCATCCTATTGGTTTGGTGAACCAAATAAAAATCTATTGGGTTTAGGCAATAGATTTTAGAAGATGAGTCTTTCTGTTACTGTGTAGGTCTAGGTGCTCCTTGTGGTTGGGTGATGAGGAATCAAGAGAAGCAGGGGTGTGGCAAACTTGCCTTGGAAATAATGGTCCATGATAGAGTTTATTTGTTGACTTGCCTTGAGGGAAATTAAGGTTTTACTATATTTTGAGATAGTCTAGGGCAAGCATGTCAAACTTGCGGCCCACAAGCCACATTCCTCGTTTATTTGGCCCATGTCAGCCTTTGCGTTTGACATGCTTGATCTAGGGCCATGAAGTCAAATAGATCTGGGTTCAAATTGAGGCCCCTACCTTGTGTTAGATTTTATGATCTTGGGCAGGTTTTTCAAACTCCCAAAGATTCTTTATCTGAGGTAAAATAAGGATAATATGAGACCCTTTATGCAGGGTAGTGAAGATCAAAGAAAACTCATTTCAACTTCCAAGCTCTCGCCCTGACCTTAGCACATAATATGCATTCACATCATGGAAGCTGTTGCTGCTACTGCTGTAGGTTTGAAAGGTATAAAGGAATAGAACAAATGAACAAAAAGACTTTGAAAGAAAATTAGAAGATTTGACAATCTTCAGGTTCATTCAGTAACCATTAGTAGAGAATCCAAAAGATGTGACTAATAGAACAGTAGGTATTTGGGGAAAGTACAAGGAAGTTGTAAAGAACATGAACCATAGATTTTTAAAACGGAAGGAAAGAGGAGCATCATTTTATAGATGGGTGACTGAGTCCCAGAGAGAATGAATGGCTTACCCAAGGGTAAACATCTAATTATCCACAGAGCATATGACCCTGGTCTCCTCAGCATTCTTCATATTATTTTACAAATAGGGATTAGATAGAAATTCAAGGAATCATTCCTAGACATGACCGGATAGTTAAATGAATAAGCTTATTAATGATGACTATCTCTTAGCACGTTACTCTCCTACTGAGAAACCTTCCATGACTCTTCATTATCCATGGAATGAAACAGGTGGCATTCAGGTCCCTTGGGATCTATCGTAGCCTATCCCTCAGTCCTTATCTCCTATTACTTTTTCCACACATGGCCTTCAAACTGCTTCCCATTTCCTGGTTCTCCGTATATAGAAAGTCTATGGAAACCATGCTTATGACAGAAAGCACTGTTCAAAGGCCACCACTTCCATGAACCCTCCAGTTGGCCCATCAGGGACTTTGCTTTGTTGCCTTTGCCGTTGGTGTTTTTCACAGCACTTATCACATTGAGTCTTACTGTATAGTGTGTTGCTCCTGCCTTCTAAGAGGCATGGACTAACGAGGTCATCTTCTCTTCCGCACTGCCTCGCATGTACTAGGTATCTCTCTAATGTTGATTAAAGTCAAACAGGTATTTTTGTACCCCGCTTTCTGACTTCTGGTCTCTTCTCCATCCGGATCATAAATATGTTGTATGAATTAGTTGGAAAAGAGATTTGGGAAATGTGTGCTTTTGATGCGTCTCTGGCATGACAAGTATCAAGGAGAGTGTGAGCACACATAACTGTATTCTTCTGGCAGAGTTTCACACTATAAAATTACCCAAACCACAGAGCAGAGTAAAAGGGAGTGCTTGTTCTTCCTTCAGTGGGATGGCCAGTGTGTTGGCAGGCAGGAGCTGAAACAGCTTGTGATTTGAGTGTAAACTAACTGGCTGGTAACTTGAATCCCATAAAACAGAGCTCTCAAAGGAGGAAGGGTCCTGCCTCTAGTTAAAGGGAAGGGAGTCCCAGAGTTTCAGATGTCCCGGGATTAGAAAGCTGAACCGGGAGGACAGAGGTTGAAGTCCAGTTTGAGCTGCACATGAAAGCATGTATTCATACCCCTGGTTGATTACTGAAGGATTAAAGAGGCAGATGAGACTGATATGTGATCTTACCTGGGGCTCTTAAAGGGGGCTGTTTCTCTTTCCCACTGCTTTTTCTGCAAAACCTTTAGAGTAGGAGAATTCTTCTAGTTCATAAAGCAGCCAAGCCAGTTTGACCAGCTTGAGGGAAACACCAAACAAGGCTGCCAACTCCAATCACATGAACGCTAGTTACTAATTATCCCCTGGTCTCCGTGGGGAAAGATGTAGCCGCTCACTGATTGGATCCCGAGGTTGAAATAACTCCACATGTCTCCGTGCTCCAACTGGAGCAGCAAGAAGAGTGACTCTAAAGCTTCGGGAGACATTTTGAGAAGGACAGATACGGCCTTAGGCTAAACTACCTGTCCACATTTTAGCCCAACCCAGGCCCATGGAAGAGAGAAGTGAAACTTGTGTCTTTAAGCACACTGAACATGTGTGAAACCCATGAGATTAGGAAAGAAAGAGAAACAGAGAAGAAAGGGCACTGGGGCTCCAGCTGGGAGTATGAAGATTGCAGGAGTCTACAGAAAAGGGACCTCACGGTGCTGGACGGGCATTACAGAGAAGATGACTTGGATTCCAGGTACCAGACCACCAGGCGGAATCGGCCCTACAGAAAAAGGCATTGTGGATACTGGGATTTTGAGCAGAGTGAAGCAAGCTATATGGACTACGAGGAAGCAAAAGGAAGTGGAAAGAACTATATGCACCACACAAGTGGAACTCGAGGCTGTAATGGTTATTGGAAATCAGGAAATGTAGATTATGGAAACCCGAGCCCTGGGACTGGAAGCCCAGACGTAACGCGGAAAGCTGGGGGTTATGGGGAGACAAATGGCTACGTATGTTGTAAGAATCTGAATTACAATCCCAAGGACTCTAAAGAAACTGACCAATGGACTGGCTACAAGGGTTTGGATGACTCTTTGGGGAATTTTGGTCAATCTCAAATCTGGTATAAGGACCACAGGAATTTTAATTATAACCTTGAGGATTGTAAAGAAATTAATATTTATCACAGTGACCTCAACGATTTATGTCATGTTGCTGGGAATTATACTAATGCTCAGTCTGTGGATTTGAGTGCTGTCAATGAAGGTAAGGAATTTGTCAAATACTATGAAGGGGACAGGAATGTTTATCAAAATGATAAAATCTACCCCAAAGCAAAGACTCATGGCCTGGATCAGAGTAATTTTGAGATAGAAAATAAAGCCGATGATTCTTTATTTGAAAACTGTGAGTATGAACTTGGGAATTACAGGGGAACAGAGCCTCTGCATCAGATGAAGAATTTGGAGTATAATGGCATTGACAGACCAGGAACAATGGCATCTGGGAGCAGAAGGATCATCCCAGATCTGCTGTGGAATCCACAGACTAGCGGAAGCCAAGGAGGACATCACTGTGGCATTCCTCAGGGCTCCCCATTAGAGAATAATACCCAGCACTTAAAGGAAGAGAGAAATTTAAACGGCCCAGAAACTTGGAAAAGGAATAGTTGTTTCCGTCGCACAGCACCCAGCACCCTGAGACGCTCAGAATTTGTGCAAAACAGGAAGAGAACCCAAGGTAAGAACGCAGTCTTCTTAGAAGTATATAAAACATGAAAATAGGTGAAAAGGGGTGGTTATAACAAGGACACTTGTGTGCTTAAGGAACCTGAGCTTCCACAGTTCTTTTTAAGTATATCTTGAGTGGGAGCAGCCTTAGAGATTTAATTCCTTTGGGAGGCACTTTTATTTATTTTTTCCTCTCTTTATTGATTAAGGTATTACATATGTGCCCTTATACCCCTCACTGCCCCCGCCCCAACTCATGCCCTCACCCTCCTGGTGTCTGTGTCCATTGGTTAGGCTTATATGCATGCATACAAAGTCCTTTGGCTGATCTCTCCCTCTTACCTCTCCCCTCCCCTTTAGAGTAAGAATTTGTGTAGTGCTATAGATATGTAACATGGCTTTAAATCAGACAGTGCTCTCATAGGAGCTTTCCTTTGCTTGGTTTTGTCAGTTCATCTCTAACCCCAAATATCTTTCCATTCTTACTTTACGATTTTTGTCTCGTGGGGATGGCAAATGTATTAATGGGCACCGAGCACAAATTTACTTTTCTGACATGTTCTTTCTCTGAATCTCCACACTTCTTTAGACAATTGGTGGGGAAGAAGACTTAACTTTGTTTTATAGATTATTCGTTCCTTGACATTCAGGAATCTTAAGTGAATGATGAGCACTAAAACTCCTATGGAATTCAGAAGATTGATTGTATTCTTCTTTGCTTTGTACAAGTTAGGTATTCAAATTATTTCATCTCGCTGAGCCTTAAACTAAGGTATCTGTAAAATGGAGACATTAAGGATCTTATTGCCAGTTTGTCTTCTTTCTTCCAGTTCTCTGAAATGAACTATGTTAATATTATTTATTTTTGCTGTTGTTGATTTTGCAGTTACTGGACTCCCTGATAAACCTTTTACTTTGATGATGCATGTTACCCTCATTCTAAGCAGACTTTCTGGCCAATTTGGGGTAGTCCTGGTAATGACCAGGGGATAAGGGTTAGAGTCAGAAACTGTGAACAATCTGAAAAATCCATCTCATACCTTTCTCCTCAGTGGAAAGTTTCTCTTCTAAGTGTCCTGCAGAATAGGCTCACTGGTTAGACTGGTGGTAGGTGCCATCGAAGACTTAAAAGCTAGGTCTCTGGAACTGCCAGTGGTTTATCCCATGGTCTTCTAACACAGGCTCGACTTAACTTCAATTTCCAGGGCACCACTGTGGACAAAGCAGGCTCTCTGTCTTCATTTATGCAGATAAAAGTGAAACCAGACCTGGCTTTAGTTGGGAGGCCAGGTATTTAGCCATTTTTTTCTAGGTGCATTTTTGCTCTTAAATGATAGGGATTGGAAGACTTCCAAATTACTTCCAGCTCAAAAGAAAGTCTGATTCTATGAATCCTGGTGGTGGTTTCTGTGTCGATCCTATTCCCTTCCCCCACAGCTGTTTCTTAGATGAACTTTGTTTCCCATCTTTAGTTCCTTATTGTATTAAGCCTCCTAACTGTGTGCTTATTGTTTAACTTAGGAGTCAAGCCCTCCTCTCGAGTGTCACAAAGTGGCCTATGATCTCTCCAAAACCAGCTCAGTTCCACCTTGATCATTTCTGTTTTTGCAGTTTTCTCTCTTTATATTTGAGGACTTAACTTTTGAAAGTATGTTAATATTTAGCTCAGTCGACACAATATTTGACTATATTGATTTCAGAGAGAAAGGGAGAGAGAGAAATAGAAACATCCATGATGAGAATCATTGATCAGCTGCCTCCTGCATACCCCCTACTGAGGATTGAGCCTGCAACCCAGGCATTTGCCTTTGACCAGAATTGAACCTGGGACCCTTCATTCCGCAGGCTGACACTCTATCCACTGCGTCAAACCCACTAGGGTGACATCCCTTTTTATATCTCTATATTCTTTAACCTGCAACAGACTCTTGTTTTTTCTTACCAGAATCTGTGTGCTCTCTATCATTCTCTGCTAGTTGTCTTACTGCACATGCGCCACTGCCCTGCCTGACCTTACACCGTCACAACACGTCATTACGGAGAGGAAGCCAGTGTTGGAGTCGGTTGTCTACCTGATGTTCAAATCCTAGCTCTACCATTTGCTAATAGTGTAACTTTAGGTGCGAACTACTGAACCTCCCTGAGCTTTGGATTCTTTATTTGTAAAATAAAGAAATAATACTGTCTCATGATGAGATCATCTGAATAAAACTCTTGATCATATGTCTGGAACATAGCAGGTACTCATAACGATGACTTCTTGGTCTTTCATGACCCACCTTCCTTTCCACTTACAAGTTGCCCCATTGGACTGTCCTTGCATGGTCCCCTCCCAGGTTCCTCATTGAGCCCCCACCAGGCACCTGTCCTCCAACCCTGTTTGCAGGTATAATTATCCAAGTGGAATGCCCTGCCCTTTCCCCCTCTCTCACTCTTCCCCTTACTCCATCTGAGAAACGAAGGGGCCGTTTTGTGGCTGACCCCAGCCTGCCTCCAGGCTAGAGACCAGGTCTGTTCTACCATGGTTTGTCTTTTCCTTCACCTGTCTTACCAGTTCAGTTCATTCTTCCCTGGAGGCCTCCATTTTGCACTGTTAGTGCATGTCTGTGAGGGTTTTGTCCTTAGTCCTGTGGGCAGTGATGTTTACTCACAGGTGCAGCTCTTCTGTAGTCTTGGTGGAAAACTTGAAGTGTTTACTGAACCTCCTAACTTGGGGAACTCGAATTTCAAACTCTGTTTTCCCAGCCCCAGACAGTTGTGAACATCTGCCAGGCTTCTCTGGCCTCCAGCTGTGACTGCCTTCTGCTGAGTTCCCTTTCCCTGTAGTCTCATATTTTCCGCTCCCATTTCACTTTAGATTACACATGACCATAGTTGTCCCAATACTCTGCTTTTCTTCCTATCTGATCTGCCTGGTAGTTCTTATTTCAAATTCCCAGGAGAGCAAGTGTAATTGACTCAGCTTGAAGTTCTTAGTTAGGCCTCGCCATAATAATTAACCATTTATTGTTTAGGTACATATCCCTGGTCCAACTGCAGTCGTGAAGTCTGGGATGGGGGTCATCTAACTTAAATCATAGCTACAGGGACTACTGATGGTGCCAGTTGATATGTAGTAGGCTCCTGGGTGTGTGCGTGTTTGGTTGGGGGTAGGGGGCTGGCATTTGTCTAGCCCAGACCAGCCCTGGCATTTTGAAGTGGGTGAAGGTATTTTTCGGTTTTCATAATGGCAGGGTGCAGGGGACTACTTGTGTTTAGAAGGCAAAGACCTGGGACACTGAATGTCTTAGGTGTTGAGGACCATCCTATACCTGTTCAAATTATTTCATCTTTCTGTGCTGCAGTTTCCTCATCAATAAAACCAGATAATATATCTACATGTTAGTATTATGAAGCTTAAGTGAGTTTATAGAAAAACAAGTAATTGGAATAGTAGTGCAATAGAGTCTTTTACATGCTAAATAAACATGAACTGCTATCATCATCATCATCATCATCATCATCATCATCATCACCATTAGACCTGCACATAGATCCACATCACCTCTGAATTCAGTTCAATAGGCATTCATCAACTTATTATTGTACTTAGCACTGTACCAAGCACTGGGGGTATCCTAAAAAGGATACCTAACTTCCTCCCCCCTCCACACATACACATACACATAGGCATTTACAGACAATGAAAGAGACAAAAGGGGAAAATATGAATAATTAAATAAAGTACACAAGTATATAACATAGACAGTAACTGCTATGGGCAATCAGAAGGGGACAGGGATTTTACCTAAGTTATTGGAAAAGACTTTAGGAAGATGTTTGAACTTCAGCTAAAGCTTAAAGGAGTAATGGGGGTTGAAATAGGCAGAGAGAAACAGGGAGACCATTCCTGGTTAGGGAAACTATTTAAGCAAAGATACAGAGTTATGATGACAGAAAAGAACATAGTTGGGTGAAGAACTAAAGTACTGAAATCTTAGAAACCAGGAGGGAGCCTGCAGAATAAGTCAGAGCTGGACCTGCACATGGTGAGTCATCCTCTTAGATGTAGTCACTGAAACTGTGAATAGATGAATTTTCCGAGGAGAGAAACGTCTAGGGAGAGAGCATGGGTCTAAGAACTGAGCCTAGGAGTTACCTCCTGCTTGGGGGCAGGTGGAGGAGGGAGGCCAGCAAGAGAGCAAGATTATTTGAGGGTGTCAGGAGAAAAACAGAACTGAAAGTAAGAGAGAATGCCAGTGCTTTCAAATGCCATGGAAAAATCAAAGGTAACACCATTGGATTTGTTGAGGAGGTTATTAATTGACTAAAAAGACTATTACTGAAATAGTCATGATACAGAATTAATTGCAAAGGATGGGGGATAAAGTCATAGAGGGAGGGCATGAAGACCAATCTTTTAAGAGCTTTTCACACACATAAAAAAATCGAAGAGATTTAACTATAGCTGAGGGGGACACAGAGTTGAACAAAGTTTTCATGTGTTTACTCTTTTTTTATTAAAGTTTTTTGTTGTTGTTCAATTACAGTTGACATTCAATATTGTGCTAGTTTCAGCTGTATAGCATAGTGGTTAGACATTTATATAACTTACAAAGTGATTCCCCCAGTAAGGCTTGTACCCACCCAACACCATGTATAGTTATTACAATATTATCAACTGTATTTCCTAGGCTGTACTTTATAGTTTTGTAACTATTTTGTAACTGCCAGTTTGTACTTCTTAATCCCTTTACCTCTTTCACCCAGCCCCCAATCTCCTCCCATCTGGCAGCCATCAAAATGTTCTCTGTGTCTATGAATCTGTGTCTGGTTTGTTTGCTCATGTATGTTGTTCTTTAGACTCCATATGTAAGTGAAATCATATGATATTTGTCTTTCTCTGACTTCACTGAGCATAGTACCCTCTAGGTCCATCCATGTTGCTAAAATGGTATGACTTCATTCTTTTTTATGGCAGAGTAATATTCCATTATATATATCCATTTGTCTTGACTGGAGCATTTGATCCATTTAAATTTAAAGTAATTATTGATAGGTATGTAGTTATTGCCATTTTATTAATTATTCTATTATTTTTGTATTTCTCTGTTCCTTTTTTTAAAATATATTTTATTGGTTTTTTTACAGAGAGGAAGGGAGAGAGTTAGAAACATCGATGAGAGAGAAACATCGATCATCTGCCTCCTGCGCACGCCCTACTGGGGATGTGCCCACAACCAAGGTACACGCCTTTGACTAGAATCGAACCCGGGACCCTTGAGTCCGCAGGCTGACGCTCTATCCACTGAGCCAAACCGATCAGGGCTCTCTGTTCCTTATTGTCTTGCTCTCTTGTATGCTGTTGACTCTCTATTGTGCTGTTGTGTTTGGATTCCTTTCGTTTTATTTCTTGTATATGTCCTATATGTTTTTGGTTTGTGGTTACCATAGGCTTCATATATGCCAAGCTGTGTTTGTAACAGTCTGTTTTAACTTGATGGTTGCTTAACTCTCCCTCTCCATCTTTATGTTTTTGTCATTGTTTCTTTACTTCTTCTGTGTGTCTGTGTATATCCCTTAATTTGCTGTTGTAATTATACGTGATGATCCTACTTTTGCCTTTTACCCTTTGTACTAAATTTAGTGTTGGTTGATCCACTGCTTTTATTATGTATTTGCCTTTGTCAATCAGAATTTTTTTCTTTGGATATTTTCTTATTCATATTTTTATCTCTCCTTTCTTCTTCTTTTCCTCCTCCTCTCCTTCCTCTTCCTCCTCTTCTTTCACCTTGCTCTTCTGCTTGAGGTACCTGTGTGATGTGAATGTTGTTATGTTTGACATTGTCCCTGAGGTCCCTTAAACTATTCTCAGTTTTTAAAATTCTTTTTTCTTTTTGCTGTTCCAATTGGATGTTTTTCTCTACCTTGTCTTCCAAATCACTGATTCGAGCCTCCACTTCCTATAGTCTGCTATTGATTCCATCTAAATGTATTGTTCATTTCCATTATTGTATTCTTCATTTCTGAATGTTTTAAAAACATGTTTTCTATCTCCTTTTTAAGAAATATATTTTTATTGTTTTCAGAGAGCAAGGGAGAGGGAGAGAGAGATAGAAACATCAGTGAGAGAGAATCATTGATTGGCTGCCTCCTACATACCCCATACTGGGGATTGAGCCCACAACCCGGGCATGTGCTCTGACCGGGAATCTAACTGTACTCTCCTGGTTCATAGGTTGACACCGGCTGGAATCTAACTGTACTCTCCTGGTTCATAGGTTGACACCGGCTGGGCCCTATCTTCTTTTTAATGTTTCCTCTCTTTGTTGAAGTTCTAATGTAAATGGTCTATTTTCCCCCTAACTTAATAGAGCATCCTTTTTGAACTCTGCATCTGATAGACTGCTTTCCTCCATTTTATATACTTCTTTTGGAGTTTTGTTCTGTTCTTTTACTTGGGATGTTTCTTTGTTTCCTCATTTTGGCTGCCTCTCTGTTTTTACTAGTATGTATTAAGTAGATCTGCTGTGTCAGTCTTGTCAGAGTAGCCTCATATAATAGGTGCCCTGTGAAGCCCAGTGGCCCAGTCTTCCTGTTCACCAGAGCTGGGTGTTCCAGAGGTGTCTCTTGTGAGGGTTGTGTGTGTCCTCCTGCTGTCGTTGAGCCTTTATATTCTGTTGGCATGTCAGTGTTGAGCTTGACCCTCAGGCTGACTGGCTGTGAAGACTGGCTGTGACTTTAGCAGACAAACTGTTGTATAAGGGATCACCCCACAGAACACTGTTTGATTTAGCAGGTCTCAGGTGCTTGCTGAGTTCACCCTTTGGGTGTGTCATTTGTGGCACTAATCAGGTGGTGTTCGGGTGTGGTCTGAAGCTGGTCACTGGGTGTGTTCGTTCTGGGACCTCTTGTGGGGAGGTTTCTAGTGCTGGCCCAGGTCAGCCACTGCCTGTTGGGGCATTAATTATGGTAGGAGCTGTAAAGTGATCTTTGGTTGGTAGCTGGCTGTGCTGGGTTTGGAGACATCTAGGAGTGGTTTTGCTGTGAACTGAGGCGGCTTCCACTAGGCTGGACTGGGGGCCACTTAGCTGGAGTTACAGCCAGTTGCTGCTTGTTTTGGCTTTGTGAGCCTCGGAGAGATTTCAGGAACGCTCAAAGCACTGGCCCAGGTTGGTTTCTTGTGTAGGTTAGCCTCTGCCAGAGGCTTCACATGGATTGGGTGGGGCAGGGAATCACCAGGGTAGGGTGAGGGTGGTGTTATCAAGTTAACAGAGACTCAGGTTGGGTGCCTGCCTGTGCCTGCAATCTGTGCTGTCCCTTCACTGGAGCTTAGGGCAAGTGTTTGTGAGTGAGTGAGTCTGTGCTCAGGACCTTTAGGAGGATGCGTCTACAGCAGCCCTTCATCTCACCAGGACTAAGTCCCTGCTGATTTTCATAGCCACTGATGCTCTGGGCTGAGGAGCCCAGTTTGGGGCTGGGACCCATTTCTCCATTGGGGACCTGCACAGCCAAGATACCCCTCCCATTTCTCAACAGCCCTGTGTGGGTGTACGGTCAGTTCATGTGTGTCTCTACCCCTCCTACCAGTCTCGATGTGGCTTCTTCATGTCCTTAGTTATAGGAGTTCTGTTTGGCTAGTCTTTATGTGGTTTTAAGGGTGGTGGTTCCATAATCTGGTTGTAATTTTAATGTAGTCATAGGGGGAGGTGAGCACAATGTTTACCTACTCTGCCATCCTGGCCGGAAGGCTCATGTGCTTACTTTTTAAAATCAGGGTATCAGTCCTTATTTGAAGATAGATGAGTGGGTAGGAGGCAAAGGAGAGGGAAACAGTACGTATGTGGAAGCAAAAGGAAATATATTGTAGGGCTATATTTCTTCAAGAGTTGGAAAACAACAGAAGCTTTAGAGAAAATAAGATACTCCTCTTCTGAGATTAGAATGATAGAATCTGACAGACTCCATCCAATCCAAAGACTTTGCCTGTTGGGGTCACGAGTTGTAGTCTCAAGAAGCTAGGTTGCCTGTTTTCTCTACAGTCATTACCTAAATTATTTTTATGTTATGATTCATCAATAATAAAGGGATATGTTGGCCTGGGAGGAATCCAGGTCTCACTAAAAGCAAAGATGTTCAAGACAGGCAAGAAGTGGAGATAGGTTAGGACAAGGCAATCATCTAGGGCATCTTCTTTCATGTGGACCTGAGGATGTTACCAGGTGTAGAGGGAGGAGGGGTGAGTCAAAGCAGCGAACTTGCAGTGCCAGGGAGGGCCTAGTCTTCAATGGGACGTCAGAGTGGTAGCTCAGGACCTTGACACACCCACCCTGAAGCCACGACGTGTATCATTTTGACATTTCCTGAGAAACCAGAAGTGCCCGCACTGCGCATCAACATCAGGCTGTCAAGTCACAAGGGTGTGACAGTGCCGATACAGTAGTTTCTAATGGCAAGGTGCTCATTTGTGTCCATGGCTGCACAGCCGACCTATTCCATGGTATCAGGAAACCCCTTTCTTCTAATCATAAACTGGGAGGGAATAGACAGATGAAATCTACGTATCATTAAAAAGAAAGAGGACTTTTAATTAAACTAGAATACTTTTATTAAGTTGCTATTTGGAAAACACATCTTGTTTTCAGAGATGTTAGAATGTGAAAAAATGTGCATCTTAGCATCTGTTGAAATATGGAGATGCTTCCACTACTGCTGACCTCACAGCAATACTTAGAAGAAGAAGAAAGGTATACTGTAGAATTCCTCTAGTTCCCTCCCCAGTGATTTGAAGGTAGGGAATTCCGTTTCCTCTGCTCTCCAGCCCTCCCCCTTCCCCTATTCCCTGCTCCCTGAGAGGAAAACTGAAACCTGATTTACTCCAGTGCTGTAGGTTCTAAACCCTAAGGGGTGTAGCAGCCATAAAGCTAAGGCAAACAAAAGTTAGGGTATTTAATGACTTTAAAAAATCTTTGGGTAGTGTTTTTCATCTCAACCATGCTCGGGGCACTCTAAGTTTTAATAATAGCTGTCACTTAAGTGCCAGTTGCTGCGCTAAGTACTGTAGATTAGATGCACATCCGGTATGCAGAAAAGTCCATAGTCTAAACTCCAGACCCTTGCATGGTGCTTGGCATGTAGTAGGTGCTCAATGAATATTTGTTGTCAAATGAAATATTTTGTTTTGGGGCAGAGAACATGTACATCAAAAGATAAATAGTAATAACATTTTACATTGTTCCTTGAGAACTGAAGTTTAGAGAACAGAGTTATCCAGGGACTTCGGCTAGTGGGCTTACAGGACAGTAAATGAGCAGAAAGTCAGAGACAAGCTCGGATC
>PVJC01043070.1:0-14708 GCA_004026665.1 Murina feae
AAAACTACTGCAGAAAGTTACACTACACGACAACAGAACCAATTACTGACTGTGATGCAGTGTGATCACAAGCTAATCATTTGCCAAACAGTTTACCAGCAGAGATTCTTGGATTTAAATATATAGACTATAGTTGTAGACATGTAATTTATTTATGTCAGCAAAATTACTACAGTTTTTTCTAACACATGGCCTATATGCTAAAATTTGTTAAAAATAACAGTAACTAATACCAAAAAAAAAACCAACAACCTGTTAATTTAATTACAAGCAAATCTTAGTTAAAATCATTTTAAAATTAACAGGGTGTTAATTTTCACATATGACACAGACTGGAAATTTTGTCTATTAAATCTGAGGTCTGTTAAATAAGGTTTGAAAAATCAAGGGTTTACTATATAAAACTGTCATATGGGATAAAATATTTTTTCTGCTATAAACAACAAGGAAACAAACCTGTGTAGTCTTTCCAGACCCAGTTTCTCCTACAATCAAAACTACTTTATTTTCTTTAATTATTTTAACGATTTCTTCTTGTTTCTCAAACACTGGCAAAGACTGCCTGAAAGAATCAAATTCGGATTCTCCCCTTTTCACTGGAATCTGAGGTATGCCATTATTGAGTCGACCACTTGTCTTGCTCATTTCCCGGTTTTCTTTGAAAATGAATAAAAAAATAAATTTATAACCAACATTTAAAAAAGTGTTAAAAACAAAATAAGTAATTTCTAATATAATTTCATTCAAGTGTTTCTTCTCTACTTAGTATATATAAAGTTTGCAAGCAAGGCCTCAACTGTTGTACTCCTATAGTGCTATTCTTAGAGAATACGTTACAAATTTCAGTATTATTTAGAAAACGAATTTCTCAAAAGTATTTCTGATGCATAATGTTTACAAATAAACAAAAATCAATCATTCAATAACTATTAATAATAAAGCATGATTTGATATCTTAAAATGATTTTCAGGCTTGTTTCTATCAATAACATAGAAAATTAGGAAACAATGTGAATTATATTTACAAAGTCCAATGTGAAAACACATCAAGAAAAAAATACCCTATGTGTTTAAGTTAAACATGTAAGATTATGTAACCAAATAGAATAATATGTATAAACTAGAGGCCCGGTGCATGAGATTTGTGCACTGGAGGGTGGGGGTCCCCCTAAGCCTGGCCTGCACCCTGTCACAGTCCAGGACCCCTCAGGGGATGTCTGCCTGCTGTCTTAGGCTTGACTCCTGGGGATCAGGCCTAAGCTGGTGGTCAGACATCCCGCTCACAATCTGGGGCTCCTTACCACCTGCCTGCAGCAGAGGCAGGAGAGGCTCGCACCACCACACTCGCCAGCCATGAGCCGGGCTTGCTGCTCCTTAGCACTGCCTTGGAGACAGGAGAGGCTCCCGCCACCACCACTGTGCTTGCCAGCCATGACCCCAGCTTCTGGCTGAGTGGCACTCCCCCTGTGGGAGTGCACTGACCACCAGGGGGAAGCTCCTGCATTGAGTGTCTGACCCCTGGTGGTCAGTGCACATCATAGCAATGGTTGTTCTGCTGTTCAGTTGATTTGCATATTAGAGTTTTATTATCTACTAGGGGCTCGGTGCACAAAAATTTGTGCATTCAGGGGGGTCCCTCAGCCTAGCCTGTGCCCTCTCATAGTCTGGGACCCCTCAGGGGATGGCCGCCTGCTGGCGTGCCTGGCTAACCTGGTGAGGGGCTGAGGGCTGTTTTCAGGCTTTCAGGCTGCCCACAGCTCCCATTGACCCAGGGTCCCAGCGAGGCTGGCTGGAATCAGGTTTCTGGGGTTTATTTATCTTCTATAATTGAAACTTTCTTACCTTGAGCGGAGGCATAGGCAGGCAACAAAAGCCTCCTGTTTGCTTCAGCTCCATGGCTTCTATAATTGAAACATTGTTGCCTTGAGCAGAGGCCCACCGGCCTAGTCAGGCAGTTGCAACAGAAGCCTCCTGTATACTCTTAGCTCCATGGCTGCCGGCCTCTATCTTGGCTGGGTTAATTCGCATACAGCCGCTCTGATTGGCTGGGAGATGTGGCTTGGCTTAGGTGTCTTGGAGTGAGAGTCAATTTGCAAATTACTCTTTTATTAGATTAGATAATAATAAAAGCGTAATATGCTAATTAGGCTGGATGTCCTTCCAGACAACCTTCTGGACAAAGCCGGGGCTGCAAGGGAAGCCCAGGTCCCTGGTGCCTGCCGGTGGCCAGAGGGAAGCCTGGGTCCTAGGGAAGCTGGTGCCAGCAGTGAGGGGAAGGAAGCCTACTCTTGCACAAATTTCGTGCATCAGGCCTCTAGTATAGAATATAAGGCCCTAATGCAGCAGTTCTCAACCTGTGGGTCGCAACCCCTGTGGTGGTCGAATGACCCTTTCACAGGGATTGCCTATATACATCCTGCATATCAGATATTTACATTACGATTCATAACAGTAGCAACATTACAGTTATGAAGTAGCAACGAAAATAATTTTATGGTTGGGTCATAACATGAGGAACTGTATTTAAAGGGCCAGAAGGTTGAGAACCACTGTTAATGCCTATCAAATTTCCTAATTGAGTATTTTGGACAACTTCTACACTTACTTAAACAGATAGGAATAAAATAGAGCCATGATGTATTTAAATTCTTTACACAATTAAAAATATTTTGCATGTGTGTATTTAATCTTAAATTCCTTGATTTCTGGTACCATGTGTTTCCTAGATTCTGCAAACCTTCTCCAATAGATTGAAAATTATACATATTCTGTCACTTCAGATAATAAACAATTTTCTCACTAGGGAAGTTATTTTTTTAAACAGTGAAATTATCACTTAATTTTATAACTTAAATATATTATCTACCCTTCAACTAATATACTAAATATTCTGTCCCATCTCTTACCAAAAGCTAAATATCCAAATCTCACTCATTAGCATGTCACAGCAGCATAACATAGGAAACTCGAAACCATGTAATCAAATCCCAGCTCTGCAGTTTATTGGCTGGCTGAATGGCCTTGAACAAACTATTTAACTTCTCTGAAACCCAGTTTATTCACCTATGAGATAGGGGAAATTTCTAACTTGCAAGAGTTGCTATGAGGCCCTGTATAGTGAATTTAGTATACTGCCTACCTAGCACAGAATAAATGTTCAATAAATGGTAGCTATTACTATGACACTTAAAAAGAAAACTTGTTTAACTTCATGACATGCCTTAACACTGCATTTCATTCCAAAATTTTTGTAAGTTTTAATAATTTCAATAAGCTATTCACACTGGGTAATCTTATTTCATCTTAGTTTTTAAAAATAAATTTAAAATGGAATAAGAACAGTCATCACATAATAGGATAAACACAGAAGCTCCCCAGAAAATACATACCAGCTTCAACTGCAAACACATTTCCTCTTTCTGTTTTAGGCAGAAGTTCAGTACGTTCTTTATTGGTGACGGGAAATCTTTGAATTAGGCTCCTAACAGCATGTTTTGTATTATGAGTCAAATTACAGGTCATCATTGCATGAGCTGTTTCTGATCCATCTTTCTTCTTCACAGTTAGGTATCTATTTGCTCCCTTTCTGAATATTAATAAAAATCATTTACTTACTATATATATAGTCAATTTGTTCACATATGATGTATACCTACTTAGAAAATACATGTCAAGCAAAACACTGAAAAAAATCAAAATGATTTGGGCAAAGATGCTGATAATCCCAAAAACTCAATTAAAGAGGGCTGTGGTGCTACAGTGACAAGACCACTTTCAATTAAAATTTCAAAATGCTGCAAATCCAATTTTAAATCAGTAAAAATGGCTTACTTACCCCCAAATGTTAAAGTTTGTCCTAGCAGACTTCATGGTGTATGACAACAATTAATTCATGCATGCTGGAAAGCATGGTGGTGGGGGGAGGGGACAATCTGAACAACAGAATCTAAAAATGATAGTAAGTGATAATAAAAGAGTTATGGTTCACTGTGCAGACTAACATATCCCACTGAATGTCTCCACAGTATGCTCTCATGAAGACCTATTAAGAGAGCCAACTTTAGTGGTTGGGCCCCCAAAAAAAGCGTAAGTCAACATTATTGATAAGAATTTTCAAATGCATACTGGGGGAAAAAATTTTTCAAAGCTTCTGATACTAGCCTTCATATATAAGGCAATGCTAATTTATAAATGTTCTCAAATTACTTGGTGTAGGTATATTTGTTTCTTCAACTGGTCCAGGACTGACCATGTTAAACACACAGGAAATTTTCAATGTGTTTTGAGTGATTTAATAACATGTATCTCTATAATATAGTTCAAAGGAGCACTAGTAAATAGTTCACCGACATGGTTTTGAATCTCAGCTCTATCACTTACTAGCTGTGGGACTATAAGTATATTACTTAATAGCTCTGAGCCTAACATAATAATAACAATAATAATTCCTGCCTTAAGGACTATGCATACGATTAAATAAGATATTGCATGTAAAGGGCAGTATCTGTTACAGAGTAAGCACTAAATAAATAAAACCTATTATTATAATTATAGTGAGGGGAAAATATGATTTCTTATACTTTTTAAAATTTTACTCCAAATATTTGATTAAATGTTTTATCATTTGTTTTTTTGTTTTGTTTTTTGGTTTTTGGTTTTTTTAAATATATTTTAGTGATTTTTTACAGAGAGGAAGGGAGAGGGATAGAGAGTTAGAAACATCGATGAGATAAAAACACCGATCAGCTGCCTCCTGCACACCCCCTACTGGGGATGTGCCCGCAACCAAGGTACACGCCTTTGACAGGAATCGAACCTGGGACCTTTCAGTCCGCAGGCCAACACTCTACCCACTGAGCCAAACCGGTTAGGGCTTATCATTTGTTAATGCACTCTCATATCTTAGAAATGAGCAACAAAGCCACAAATACAGGTATGATTTTCCTAATTTTCATTAGATTAAAATTTTTCCAGCATCTTCACTATAAGAATGATATGTAACTAGGGATTAACCTATATAATTTTAGCCATCTAATCCTTCAAAATGAGAATTTCAATTTACCATGGATTATGCCCCTATATTCCATTTTTATTTCCAAGTGCAGTATTTTACCTATCTAGAGGACTCTAATATGGGGGTGCTTAGGAACCTAGCCATTGTTGCAGCATTGGCCCCAGTGATGTTCAAAACGCACATTCACCTAAGCTAAATCCCCAGTCAGTAATCTGACATTGTTGTGGACATTCACATGCAAGGCATACCTACATCAGCTAATTTCACCTTAGAATCTTCCTACTATTTATTTATTAATATATTTACCTAATAAAGTATTATTTTCCTCCTCTTAACCTAAAAGTGAGTAAGCTGAAATTGTATGCCCCCTTCCCATGGTTCCCACCCAGGGGCAATTTTGCTTTCCAGGGAACATTTTAGCAATGTCTAGAGGTGTTTCTGTTTGCTACAACTGGGGAGGAAGTTGTCACTGGTATATATAGATGTAAAGGCTTAAACATCCCACATAGCAAAATAAAACAAAAACAAAAAAAAACCCTCCAAAATCAAGAATTATTCAGTCCAAAATGCCAATTGCTCCAATATTGAGAAGCTCTGCTATATGGCAATCCCACCACCCTTAGTCTCAAAATGGAATAGGTCCACAGCATTTCAAAGCTCTTCAATTTGGGTAGCTCAAATGACCTTTCCCCACTATGGTTCAGTGGCTTTCAAAAAATATGTACCGTTTCCTCCTATTGCATTTTATTTAATCAGTTCTAATCATCAGAGTCTTGATTTAGTAAGAAAAAAAAAATCAATGTGTTCTAAAGCTTACCATTACACTACTGTAACATTAAAAGAGAAATTCTGTAAATAATGAAACATTACCGTTAGTCCATCCATTCTTAAAAAAAAAAAAAAAGATTTAGTTTCAATGAAATAAAATATTTTTCTCAAGTAATCAACTTCAGATTTTAAACTATTTTTTCTTACATCTTAAAATTTACTTTTTTTTTCTGCCCCTAGGGAAAATAAAAAAAAGGGGGGATTGAAGGTAAAAGAAAGTTTGGTACAGACATGAATCAGTTTATCTACATACAATATAATTGAGAATGTGAATCTAGAACAGCACTGCCTATTTAAATGTAGTCAGAATAAAATGTTCTTTTCTTGGTAAATAATTTTCTTTAAATAAGAAAAGCTATCCGCTTACCCTTTACTTTTAGAGACCAAACCAAGAGACTGACTCAGTCGATGAATAAAGGCTCGTTCGGTACTGGTCAAAGAAGAAGGAAATTCCATTTCTACAAGGGAAAAGACACACAGAGTACCATTTGGGGACGTAATTTTCTTTCAAGGTGCTTCAATATGCATAAATAGATATAAAATATGAAAAAACATATATGCATATAATCAAATTATATTTTACGAGAAAAGTAGATATTCAATAGCTGCTGAATGTCTACCACAGTTATAGTAATAAAAATCAAATCCAAGTGTATAAAGAATTCTAATGGCCCTAACCGGTTTGGCTCAGTGGATAGAGCCTCGGCCTGAGGACTGCAGGGTCCCAGGTTCGATTCCAGTCAAGGGCATGGACCTTGGTTGTGGGCACATCCCCAGTAGGGGGTGTGCAGGAGGCAGCTGATCCATGTTTCTCATCGATGTTTCTAACTCTCTATCCCTCTCCCTTCCTCTCTGTAAAAAAATCAATAAAATATATATATTTTTAAAGAATTCTAATGGTTCACCAAAGATTCTACTTATTTATGCTAGAGGCTTGCGTTGGTACGATGACTGATGAAGGCATTTTACTACTTTAGCTTAGTCCTCACTTGCTGAACTAACAAAATGTTCATTTCCTTCCATGGTTAATTATGCTGCAGCAGTATGCACGCTCGACATCAAACACCTGAAGGCATATTTTCTTTGCCTTCAAAACTGTACAACACACTTCATATTTCACCAGCTCACAACAGACTTGCTGTTATTTATTGCGGAGGCTGCACTTTTGTTGTCCGGAAGTTGGGGATCACTCTGCGTCGTTCCCGGTTTGGAGCTGTAAGCCTGCAGAGCCAGGGCCCCCCCACTTTGGCCAGCAAACCCGAGTGTGAGCCTCCACAGACTGTCCTCAGCAGAGGCCGGCGGCTGGGTCGGCACCGCGGGGCGCGGGCAGGCGGCTCTCCACCCGGAACAGGTGTGCAAGCCGTTTCCGTCACCAAAACACGTTTGATTTTTTTTTTCCCAAGTGTTTAGCGTGATGCTTCTAGGATTTAACCAAAGCACTACATATTGCCAGTGCATTTATTTGCCTGAGTTCTGACTTCCTTCCGCTCTTCCTGTGTGGCTGAAACGTACCACAACTTCCTGAAAGTAGCTCAGCCCTATGGCTCAGCCGTCCCGGGCGGCCCAACAGCCTCTCGCTGAGGAGAAAGCGGCGCCGGCGGCCGCAGGGCAGCCCGACTCCCACCCGAGGCGGCACCGCGCCCGCGCGCCGCGTAGCAGCAGGACGCCCGGCGGGCCGCACACCCCACCCGGGGCTCCCAGCGGGGCCCGCTCTGCCCTCCCTGCGCCGCGGCAGCCCCTTCGCGCCGGGGGCCAGGGTGTGGGAGGTGGGGCCGCCGGCGGGGTCCCGGTCGGGAGCCTCACCTTTCTGGTCCCCATATCGGAAGCGCTCCAGAGCTATATTAACTGCGATTTTCACCTCCTCGTCTATGCGAACGTCCTTCAGCCCCTTGGCCCGGGCGCCGCCCCCAGGGCCGCACTGAGCCGGGCCGCCCCCGCCGCCGCCACCACCACCGCCACCACCGCCACCGCCACCACCGCCACCACCGCCGCCACCGCCGCCGCCGGGAGCCGGCGGCCGTGGGGAGACGCTGCTCGGCCTGGACATGGCCCTGAGGTCACCCCGCCGGGAAGCGGCCAGGCTTGCGGGCTGACAGTCACCGATTAGGACAGCGGGCCTCTGCCGGGCCGGACCGCTCCACAAGCGGCCTGCGCGGTGCCAAAGTCACCGGGAAGCCCAGTCAGTCACCACAACAGCCGAGGAGGCGCGGGCGTCACGAAAACCCGGACGTCGCCTGGAGAGCGAGCGTGATGACGTCACCGGGGCCGCGGCGCCCGTGACCTCAGCTCGCCCGCCGCCCGCGCCCTCGGCCGCCGCCTGTCACTCACTCCGACGCTCCCGACCCGGCGGGTCTTCTTCTATCTCCATCCGCTCCTCGAGCCCAGGCGCTGTTACTGACACCTTCGTTCAGCCTCGTTATTGTGCTGAATCCTTCCTACCCTTCCTTCCTTCATTTATTCAATAATTACGGGTAGGCTCCTACTCTGTGCCCTGCAAGCACTGTGCCATGTCCTAGATAAACACTGGGGAACCAAACATACACATTTCCTGCCATCTGGGAGTTTATATTCTAGTGGGGGTAGAGTTGCCAGATGTAGCAAATAAAAATACAGGGTGCCCAGGTGTTTTTATTTCAGAGGCTGAATAATTTTTTAGCATATGTACGCCCTGTGCAATATTTGGGAACACATTTGGTTAAATATATATACATACATATATATATATATAATATATATATACATACATATATATAATATATATTCATTACCTGAAATACAAATTTAACAGCGCCTGTATTTTATCTGCCAATCCTAAATGGGACTGACAGACAATAAACAAGTGAATGACTGAATGATGGTTACGTGCGCTATGAGATGATGTGAATAGGAAGGTGAACCCTTCAATTTAGGAGCTCAGGGAAGATTATGAGAATTCGCACTTGCTAGTATACAGTTCCACTAACGTAAACCAAATCCCAGCTACCTTAACTGCTTCCGTTCTGGCACTACAAAGGCTCCCCCGTTGCAACTAATTTCTTTCTGTACCTTGATGTTTAACAAGCTCAGTATGGTCAGAGGAACTTTCCAATTGCATAGTTTCCTCCTGCACAAGGCAGTTCCTTTCTTCCCCTCCCCCACCCCCAGTCACCCTCAGTACTTCATACGGATGCTTCTTTCTTGTCATTTAAAGTGGGATTCTATCACTTACTTGGACAAGCTCTTCAATCTATTATTTACCACTGTTTGAAATTATTTTGTTTAGCTATTATTTGATTTTCCCACTAGAATATAAGCGCCTTTGGATCAGGAACCTTGTTCATCTTATTGGTCACTATTTCATCAGCAGCTAGCACTGCATAGATGCATAATGAATATTCATTGTTTGCACATATTTTAGAATCTAAAGTTAGGTTTGATTGTCTCTACTCTACAAAATGTCTTTGGCTGGCTACTAAAAAGAGTTCTGGCCCTGACCAGTTTGACTCAGTGGATAGAGCATCGGCCTGCGGACTCAAGGGTTCCAGGTTGGATTCCAGTCAAGGGCATGGACCTTGGTTGCAGGCACATCTCCAGTGGGGGGCGTGCAGGAGGCAACTGATCGATATTTCTCCCTCATCGAAGTTTCTAGCTCTCTATCCCTCTCCCTTCCTCTCTATAAAAGATCAATAAAATATATTGTAAAAAAAAAAAAAAGAGTTCTGGATAAGCAGAAATAAGTCCTACATTCTGGCCCTCTCAGGGTTACCAGTGAATTGTGTAAACATTTACTACTACCTTGATCTCTGTGTATCTTAATTTCCTTAGGGGTGCAATAATAATGTCTGCCATATATTAAATGCCCAGAGGCATTATTTTTCCAATCCTCACAAAACTATATGAAGTAGTTATACTAACTCATGATACAAATGAGGAAACAGGCTCAATGAAATTAAAATTGGCTGAAGGTCATGCAATTTACTGGTAATTAATGAGTTATAGATTAAAACCAGGCACAGCCTAGCTTCATACCAGGATAACATAGATAGTAAATAACAGCTGGATGCACTAAATATATTGTGATAAGACTGAAGACATTATACATGGGATCAGCCACATACTGCTTTCAATCTCACTTCACAACTTCTTCGTTCCATTTTTATTGATTTCACTATTTATTAGCTTTGTGGCTTGACTACTTATTTGACTGCTAAACTGCAGGTTTCCTATCTGTAAATGAGTATATTTAATATTCATTTTACTGAATTGTAAATGTGACTAATATGCAAGTATCAAGTGTTGATTTAATATTTTGCTTTGCCTTTTTTCTTTTCTTTCTTTTTTGATAAATGCTTTAAAAATTTGTATTCCTAGTGCCCAGTAAGGATATGGAACATGCTTGTTGAAATAGGAGAGAAGACCTGCCTAAAGTTACATAGACGTAAGTAATAAGATTAATCAGATTATACATTATCTAATACTTTTGCATATGCCTGAAAATATCTGGGTCCTTAGGGTGAAACACTGCAATTCTACTTTTTACAAGTACTTCAGAGAAAAATTAAAATAGGAAAGATATGGAATATTTTTAAATGACTTCAAGTTATCTTTAGTTTCAGATAGACCTAAAGTTTTAATCTTTACTTTACCACTGTGACCTTGTGCAAGAATTTAGCCTCCCTATGCTTTAATTTCTGCATGTATAAAATGCTTTAATTTCTGCATGTAAAATGATAAAACACCTATATCATAGCTTTATTTGGGGGATTAAATTAGATTACATTACCCTTATGCACTTAGCATTCCCTACTAATTAGACGCTTTTACTGTCTCATCCTTAGCATTCAGTACTAATTAGATGTTATTATCATCTCTCATCCTTAGCACTCAGTACTAATTAGGTGCTTTTGATGTCAAATGACAGAAAACCAAACAAAAAATGCCCCAAGTAAGGCCATTTATCATCTTATGTAGCAAAAAGTCTAGAGGTAGGATGGTTCCAAAGTTTATTATTTCAACATTGTACACCAATTCCCTCAATCACTCAGAATCTCTCCAGCTTACCACTTTACCATTCTTTGAGTGTTTGCTACTCCTCTTGGGTTCAGTTCCATGGAAGCACATCATCACACAGCACCAGATAAAGGCAAGGAAGATAAGTGTCCTGTCTGTTGTCCCTTTTTAAAAGAGAGAAAAACTTTCCCAGAAATTCCAAAAATAGACATCCTTATATCCTATATCCTAACCAGAACATGGCCAACCCAATAACCAGCAAAAGGGAAAGGAATTATCATGCAAGGTCTGGTCTTTCCTAAAGTAGATCGTCACCTAGAAAAGAGTGGACAAAATTGGTGTTCTCTTACCAAGTAATAAGGGATGCTGAAATGCTGTTGGCTAGGCAACCAAGAATGTTATGTCAGCCAACAATCTTGTTCACTAAATACTTCCGGTTTTCTTTCTTTCCAGGTTTGTAACAGAATTGTCCTTCCTGGCCCCCTTACAGTTGAGTGGGAATATATATTTACTTCTGGCTAATGAGTAATTAGCCAAAGTGATATGTCACCTTTATGCTTACCCTACTTTTCACTGTAATTAACTCCAAATAATTAGAAAACAATGTATAAGAAAGAAAGTGAATTATCTTATTACAATTAATTTTTTAAAGCCAAAAATTACAAGATGGCTGAGAAAAATGAAAGACTTACATAAATGAAAAGATATACTGTGTTCAGGGATCAGAAGACTGAAAAGAGTTAAGATATCAATTCTCCTCATCTTGGTCTATAAATTCAACACAATCCAAATTAAAAAAATATCCCACTGCAATTTTTTCTTACACACAAGATGATGCTACATATGGAAATGCACTAGAATAGCCAAAACACCTTCGAAATTAAAAAAAAAAAAGGTTGAGGACTACATTACTGGTCTTAAAGACATATTATAATGCTATATTCAAGAACGCAGTGTGGTATTCACATACAGATACATTGATACAGTATAAATACTACATTAATAGACACATATTTCTTTCTTTAATTTACTTGGGTGACATCCTATATAATAAAAGGGTAATATGCAAATTGACCCTGAAGGTGGAATGATGAGAATGACTGCTGGATCAGTCACTATGAGACACACTGACCACCTCTCAGTTCCTTTCCCCAGCAGGCAGGTTCCAATCGCCTGATGGTGAACAGGGAACCAGGGGGGTGGTGGGGGATGTGGGTGGTGCCAGGCCAAGGCCCCTGCCCCTCTGGTTGTTCCACACAGAGGGAAACCCACAGCAAGGGTGGTGCTGGCAAACCTGCAGTAATAGCCAACCTCTCAGCCCCTTCCCCTGGCCATCAGGCACTGATTACCCTTTGGTGAAAGGGGAAGCAGGGGTGGGTGGTGGCACGGGGCAGGACTGGCTGTGGGCAGCTGGAGAAGATGGCTCTAATAGCAGGCCAGGCCTAGGGACCATACTCACACACAAATTTTGTGCACTGGGCCTCTAGTTGGTTAATAAAATTACATAGGTTTCAGATATACAATTCTATAATACATCATTTGTATATTGTATCTGCGTTCACCATCCAACATCAAGTCTCTTTCTGTCATCATTTATCCCCATTTATCTTTTTCCACTTCCCCCATGCCCCTTTCCCTCTTGTAATCACCTTACTTTTTTCTGTATCTATGAGGTTTAATTTTTATTTTTTGCTTAATCCCTTCACCTTTTTCACTCAGCCCCCCTAAAACCCCTGCCCTCTGACAACTGTCAATATGTTTTCTATATCTATAACTGTTTTTGTTTTGTTTGTTTTTCATTAGAGTCCACATATAAGTGAAATCCTATGATATTTGTCCTTCTCTGACTGGCATATTTCACTTAGCGTAACACTCTCCAGGTCCATCCATGCTGTCATAAAAATACTTTGTTTAAGTATTTTATTGTGCATGGACCACATTTTTTTTTTAGCCACTCATTTTCTGATGAGCACTTGGGCTGCTTCCAAATCTTGGCTATTATAAATAACGCCACAATGAGCGTAGGGATACATTTATTCTTTTGAATTTGTGTTTCTGGTTTCTTCAGATATATTCCTAGAAATGAGTACCTAAGATATAATACAGCTCCATTTTTAATTTTTTGAGGAAACTCTATACTGTTTTCCACAGTGGCTGCATCAACCTGCATTCCCACCAACAGTGCATGAGGCTTTGCTCCACATCCTCAACAACAGTTTGTTGTTTGTTGATTTACTGATGGTAGCCATTCTGACAGGAAAGAGGTTATATCTCATCGTGGTTTTTAATTTGCATTTTTCTGATGATTAGTGATGTTGGGCATCTTTTCACATGTCTATTGACCTTGTGTATGTCCTTTTTGGAGAAGTGTCTATTTAGAGACTTTGCCCATATTTTTGTTGGATTGTTTGTTTGTTTTTCTGATGTTGAGTTGTCTAAGTTAATTATAAATCTTGGATATTAAGCCCTTATCAGATATATCATTGATGAATATGTTCTTTCATTCAGTAAGTTTTCTTTTCATTTTATTGTTGGTTTTCTTTGCTGCACAAAATTTATTCTTATGTATAATTACAAGAAAGTAGTCTAGTTTCACTCATATCTATTTAATTTTTCCAACATTATTTATTGAATAGACTATCTTTACCTCATTGTATGTTTTTGCCTTCTTTATTAAATATTATTGACCTTATAGGTGTGGGTTTATTCATGGGCTCTCTATTCTGCTCCAGTGATCTATATGTCTGCTTTTATGCCAGTACCATGCTGTTTTGGTTACTATGGTCTTATAGTATAGTTTGACATGAGGTAGTATGAACTTTGTTCTTCTTTCTCAAGATTGCTGTGGCTGTTTAGAGTATTTTTGGTTCCATTTACATTTTTGGAATATTTGTTCAATTTGTGTGAAAGACAGCAATAATACCTTAATAGGAATTGCACTGAATCTATAGATTGCTGTGGGTAGTATGGACTTTTTAATAATGCTAATTCTGTCTATCCATTAACATGGTGTATGTTTGCACTTATTTTTATCTTCTTCAATTTCTTTCTTCAGCAGGTACACATATATTTGAAAAACTGACTTTCAATAAAGGTAAAAAGAAAATGCAAATAAAAATGTAAAAGTTATTCCAAACCTTACTTCACCCCATCTAAACTAATAAAAGTGAAATAGTAAAATTAACCATTTCTCTGAGACAGGGAAAACCACGCCCACCAGCCAATCAGAGCGGCTGTATGCAAATTAGCCCAGCCAACATGGCGGCTGCCACTCACGGACCAGAGTAACCGTTTAGGCAGCGTCCGTTGCAGCAGGAGTGAAAGCGATACTGTTTTCAGCCCTTGGCGGGCAGGCTCCAAAACATGTTTCAATAATGTAACAATCACAGAATCCTCGGTAGCTGAAAGGAACAGGCCTGGTCTGACTTACTAAGAGTAACGAAGTCTCATTATAGATGCTGCGCTGCAAGGTGAAGCAGAGGAGGTTTCATTACCTCAGCCCACCTCAGCTTAAAGGAACAGTACATCAATTATAGAAGATAAACAAACCCCAGAAACCTGCGTCCAGCCAGCCTTGCTGGGACACTGGGTCACTGGGAGCTGTGGGCAGCCTTAAAGCCCCTCACCCAGGCTGGTCAGGCACGCCAGCAGGTGGACATCCCCCGAGAGGGCACAGGCCGGGCTGAGGGACCTCCCGAGTGCACAGAGCGGCTGCAGGGCGGGACAGCGCAGGACCCAGGACCCATGAGTGGGAAAGAGGCGACAGGGTTGGTGGCCTGCTTGGTGGGCTTCCCAGGCCCTTTGCAGGGCATCGGGGAGCGGGTAAGAGGCGGCAGGGGGTCGGCGGCCTGCTTGGTGGGCTTCCCAGGCCCTTTGC
>PVJC01043071.1:0-14675 GCA_004026665.1 Murina feae
CCTGATTCACTGGCACCCCTATTGGAGTAGGGTGGGGAGCAGATGGGGTCAGTGTGGGTTGCTTTTTCTGGCCATCCTGCCCTCAACTCTTCCTTGGAACCACTGTTCTGGGGCAGACAGAGTGATCGAGCTGAGGAAGGCACACCTACAGGAGGAGGAAGAGCTGGAGAAGATCAGGGGAAAAAGGAACTTGGATTTCCTGGACATCCTCCTCTTTGCCAGAGTGAGTGTCTGTAGAAGGGAACTGAGGCTTTGCCCAGATGTAGAGAGGAAGGGGGCAAGCTGTGCACTCTTGTCTGCCTTTCCCAGATGAAGAATGGGAGTAGCTTGTCTGACAAGGACCTCCGTGCTGAAGTGGACACATTCATGTTTGAGGGACATGACACCACAGCCAGTGGTATCTCCTGGATCCTCTATGCTCTGGCTACTAACCTTGAGCATCAACAGAGGTGCCGCAAGGAGCTCCAGAGCCTCCTGGGGGATGGTGCCTCTATCACCTGGTGAGTGCTCAGGAGATGGGAGAGCCCTGCCTACTCAACTAGACAAGAAGCTCTGGTGTGCCTGGGCCCTGCCTGCCCTCAGATTGGGCTTAATTCATTCCAGGGATCATCTGGATCAGATGCCCTACACCACCATGTGCATCAAGGAAGCACTGAGACTCTATCCACCTGTACCATCAGTTAGCAGAGAGCTCAGCAAGCCCATCACCTTCCCTGATGGACGCTCCTTACCCAAAGGTCTGGACTTCACCACACTCACTAACCTAGGAATTCTGCCATAACCCTTGGCAGATCAGATCCATGTGTCCTAGAGAAGTTCTGAACCTCTCTGGTCTTGTTTTTTCATCATTAATTGGATGCTTTCTATATAGTTTCGATGAAGAATGTAAAATGCCTGGCACTGAGTTGGACCACAGCAAAAGTTCAATAAGTTTGTTCTTCTTCCAACTAAGAGAGAAAAGAAATCATTTCAATACATTCACCACAATAGACATCTCACATGAATAGAATCCTAAGCTTCTATCATTCTCCTGGACTAACACTCCATCACATGTAGAATCCATGGTTTTATCCTGCTACAGTAATTCCACTTGATGGTACTGATGCCCTATGATTCTAACACTCCATGTTCCCATCCCAACACCAGATTACAAGACTCTAGGGGCAATTCTGTCTGTATGGTCACATCTATATTAAAATCCTCCATATCTGAGGTAATGTATGCATAACGCCTCTTTGGCAAATGCAAAAAAAAACCTGTATAAATGGCAGCTAATATAATACTGACTCATGGAATCTTTCTCACCGGGAAATGTTGGACTCTGTGTGGCTTTCAGAATTTCACTCTAATACAATTCTCTCAGAGGTAGGTGTAGATGTGTTTTCTTTCTTATGGGATCTAGGCAAATGAGGGAGATCAGGAAATCCACTGTCTTAAGGCTTATGGTCCAGTATATAAGGAGCCCTCAGGTTGATGTCAGAGAGCAGCTGATGACCAGATCTGAGAATGCTGCCTTGGTTGGAGGCCACTCTTTAGCTCACCTTTGGTGGTCTACATCCCAACCTTGCCACATCCTAGCTGTGTGATCATAGGCAGGTTACTTGGCCTCTTGGAAGCTCAGGTATCTCATCTGACCAATGGGATTATTAGCACCCTCATTGGAGGGTTGTGGTGAGGATAGATGAGTTAAAGCATAATCCCCAAGGGACACATGGATGGCACTTGGTAAATATGACTTTTACCTTGAATTGCTCCAAAAGTAGGCCTTCACTTCTTTCCTCCTCCTCACTCCTGGGTCATGGTTATAGACTTCTCATGTGTGCAGTGTGCTTTGCCATGTTCACCCCACCTCTACTGCAATAGGATCAATCAACTGGGAGTGACTCTCATTGTGGCTCCCAAGTTTATGTGCATGCACCTGCCCCCTGATAGGATGTGCATAATAAGTCTTCTCTCCTCTCCCTGCCCAACAGGAATCCATGTCTCACTTAACTTTTATGCACTTCACCATAATCCAAAGGTGTGGCCTAACCCAGAGGTATGATGGCTGTGGGAGGGAGGATGGGCTGTGGGAGGGAGGATGGGCAGTGGGAGGGAAGATAAATTGATCTCTCTAGACAACACCTTCTCCTGTGCCCTCATGGATTGGAAGAGGGGCTTAATTCTACCTGTCCTGGCCCTACTGCTCTCTCTGCAGGTGTTTGACCCTTCCCGTTTTGCACCAGGTTCTGATTCACACAGCCATGCTTTCCTGCCCTTCTCAGGAGGATCAAGGTGAGCATCCTGTACTTGGGTGGTGCGCATCACTGGAGGCATACCTTGATGATTGTGACCTACATTTATATGTTGTCTGCTGTTATGCCCTTATATATTGTTGTGTTGAGAAGGAGGCATTTTTCTATATGTCCAAAAAAAAAAAAAAAGGTGGGATTTCAGGGCAGGGCACAAACACTTGATCCACTGATTTTCGCTGAAAAGCAATTGATTGTCTTTTTTTTTTCTCAACGTAGGACTGTGTAGACAGCAGACCTATGGTATATAAATCCCACTTTATATATAGAATTTTGCCTACGGTAAATGTCATGGTTATGTGAACGTTAATATGAAGTCCAACTTTTGTTGGAAGACAGCAAAAATAGAGAGGCACATGTTACTCCAAAACTCCTCAAATGACTACTTTCCCAACAGCATACCACAATTCAGTGTCAATCAAGTTCAGTGATTCTAGCAATTTCATCACTTCAGGAATATGACTGCTCAGAGTTAAAGTTTTTTATACAAATTAAACTTCAGATTGCTTTTCTCAGTTATCAGTATCATTTTAAAAAGGTGTGTTTTTTCTCTTCCCACATCCAGTCCACGGACTGCCTTTTTCTACTTCACTGATCTGTCACTCACTGTATCTGTGACATTTGCATGTGTTTGGATTTCTAGCACTTTCCTTGTCCTAACTGCTCAAGCCCTAATCATGAAAGGCCTAACCATTTGAAGAGAGTTTCACTCCCATGTGTGACTCTCCAATTTTGCAGACTATCCCACAAAAGCTTGAGTGTACATTGATATTCACGTACCAGGTAAATGTGACTAATAAATTTATATTTACATAATCATGGCTTGTATATTAATATGCACAAAAGTGTAAATACTTTTCCAGGTGAAAAAAAATTCTTTATATAAAGTGGGTTTTTATATAGCAAAGTTCCAAAGTTTACACAGTCCAACCTTGGCAAAAATCTTAAAAAGGACAATCACTGCTTTGAGAGAAAACCCACTACTTTGCATATGACACGTAGCATTTGAAAGGCTCCTGGTGTGTAAATATAAGGCATACCTGAAATGACTGAAATCAAGTTGGACGAGTAAAATCCACGCCTGCTGTTTGAAAATCTGCAAAGGCTCCAGAAGCGCCCCTGTAAAATAGTCACTTCCACAAACTTTGTACTTGATTCCTAAAAATAAGCATTTCCCGCCCTATCTGCCTTGGCTCAGTAGTTAGAACACTGGCCCAGGGACTGAAGGGTCACAGCTTTGATTCTGGTCAAGGGCACATATCTTTGGTGCATGCAATGCACGGCTACAATAGGGGTGTGTGAGGGAGGCAATCATTATTGTATCTCTCTCACATCACATCGATGTTTCTCTCCGTGTGTCTCTCTCCCCTTCCCTTCCACTCTTTCTAAAAAAAAAAAAAAATCAATGTGGAAAAAACACAGGTGAGGTTTATCAAAACCAAAAAAGGGGGGGCAGGAATAAGCTTTTTCTGAATCTATAAGTCTATGAATTCTTCAGATGGGAATCAACTTTCACAGAACACACTTTTTACAAAGTTTCTTCCAGAGATTGATTGGCTGTACCATTTGGTTTCTCCCAGGAACCTTCCTCATATACCTTGGCTTGAAGTCATGTGCCTGCCACTAGAGGGCAGGAGAGCACTAGGCAGCTCAATCCCTAGCCCAGAACTCAGCTTTACTTTTTTTCTTCTTCCAATGTTAATTTACTATTTCAATTTAATTGACTTCATTCCAATATAAACGTATTTCTTAAGCCTGTGTCTGTATGCCAAGTCCTGTGCTAAGAGATGGGAAAGATACTGCCCCAGGCTCCAGGAGTTCACAGGCAAGAAACAAATACTCTACTCACAACACAATATTCACTCACCCTTTCACTCGCTCATTCACTCGCTGAGCACACTGTTGAATGTGCCATGTTCCTTGCACTGACCAGGGCACAGCATGGTGAGGTATTCTTAAATAAAACACGAATGCTGCTTTGAGAGTACTGGGAGGAAGGGGTACTGCTAGCAGGGGTGTGAGGATGGCTTGTCATGGGGATCAGACGTGAACATGTGGCAGGCAGAGGTGCAGGGAGGGCATTCTCTGTGATCTCAACAGCATGAGCTGAGCTAGGAAGTGGAGCTGGACAAGTAAGAGGTGAGTGAGGCAACAACCTATTGAGGGCTTTTATGCCAGCTGAGGCATTGGACATGTCCTACATGTGATTGGGGGCCTAGAAGGAGTTGATTGGGCAATAACTTCAGTGAAGAGTTAGAGGAGGCAGGGAGACAGAAAAGTCCAGGTGAGGAGACTGATGGATGTCAAGGAAGGATACTTCTGTAGTAGAATATGAAAGCTACAGAAGCTGGTTGACTGAGGGGGTGAGGGAGATGCAGGAGTCTGGACCATTCATTGGGAGGCAGGTGGTGCAATTGGTTAAAGTTGCACCACCTGCCTGATTGTCCCAGGAAATTCTCCTGTTGCATTTTTCATTTCTTTACAGTGATCACAGATCTCCTTCTCCTTAAGGATCAATGTCCCAGTGTGTGCCCCTGGAAAGTGGGGAACTAAGTGTGGTGACCACCTTACTCCATGTCTTGCACTGATCTGGCCTCCACCTTGTGAAACCAGAAACTGCTTGTGGGAGGAGTGACCAAATTAATAATTAACTTTGTAGCGATTCACTTGACTTGACTTGGTGGCTTAAGATGCTGACTATCCCCTAATAGGATTTCATGCCTGCTGAGAACAAAAGTACAAGTTCTGGAAGAGAGATAGGCTTTGTCAAAGTCCAGGGGAAGAATGTGAGGCAAGGCTTGTGGGGTAGAAGCATGCATGACCTAAAAGGAAGGGGGTCAGATTGACTTACATCAGAACATCCTGTTCCTGGCAAGGGCTCAGTGACAAATGCCTGACCAGCTGAAAACAGGATTTGATACTGTTTTTAATGTTGTTTTCCTCATATTCTCATCTTGGCCCAGGAACTGTATTGGGAAGCATTTCGCCATGAAGGAGCTGAAGGTGGCTGTGGCCTTGACCCTGCTTCGCTTTGAGCTGGAGGCAGATCCTCTCCAAGCTCCCATCCCCCTCCCAAAGATTGTCTTGGATTCCAAGAATGGGATCCATCTGAAGCTCAGAAAACTCATCTAGTCCTTGTTGAGACAAGGGCAAGCTCTGAGGAAATCCTTCCTGTCCTTCCCTGTATCTCCACAATTCCTGCTTTTCATCTGCCCACCTGCCCTTCCACGTGATGTCCTTCTTTCTGTCCTCTCTTTGTTTGCCCCTTTCTCTGTACTTTTCAGTTTCTGCCTGCTTGTGCTTCTCTGTATTAGTCTCCTTCAGCTGCTATAATAATTTACTGGAGCCTCAGTGACTTAGACCACCACAAATTTCTTCTCTTAGGGTTCTGGAGTCACAAGTCTGACATGGGTTTCACTGAACAACAACCAACCTCCAGGGCTCTAGGAGAGCTGCTCTGTCTTTCTCTTTCCAGCATGTAGAGCTGTATTTTTATATCTTTGGCTCCTGGAGCCATCTTGCAGATTCAAATCCAGCAGCATCTTCAAATGTCTCCTTGCTTCTGTCTTCACATTGCCTTCTCTTTTGTGAGGACATGTGTGATTACATGGGCCACACAGATGAAACAGGACATAGTCACACCGGGCAGGGAATAGACTGTGGACATCTTGGGAGCCATTCTTCAGCCCAATTGGTCCCCATGTGACTACCATCAGTATGCGTTCCTAGTGGCCTTCTATGTGTTTCCTACCCATTTGTTATCTCCATACCCTCTCCTTTTTTCTTCCTTCCTGGAAAAAATTTTACAGTGTCATATGAAGTGTTTTCTTTATCTCCTTTGTCTTCCCTTTCCTGCCACATTTGGTGACTATGTGGTTGATGGTCCCCTGAGCTTGGGGTCCTTATTCCCTTTCTATTCCTCCATCAGCCTCTCAACCCAAGCCTGTTCTCTTGCTGGTTCTGAACATAAGTCCTTCTCCTATTTAACCCCATGCTATTTTTAGGTCAAGGTCCTGAACACCATAGACACACTTCCTGGGACACCTCCTATTGCAGCAGGATGCCTATTTCTGCTTCCCTGAAGGCATTCTCCTCCAACCAGGCTATCCTTCACAGTCCCCTGGCCTCCCAGGTCACTGTTCTAAGAAGGAGCAGGGGGGGCAAACAGGATTTGACTGAGATATAGAGCAGGAAAGTGAGCTGAGAGCATCCTGTACAGGACTTTTGGCAGGTCCCTGGAAATCAGGTGGTGCAGAAGGATTTAGTGGCCATGCTAAGAGAGCACAGGACAATGGGAACTTGTAATTCCGGGTGGTCAGCCATGTCAAATGCTCTAACCACAGAATTTCACAGGAGTCAGGGGAGGGACCAAGAATGATCCTCCTGATTCAGACAATGGGACAAACTCAGCTGAGTTCATGCGCTCATGCACACCTGCATGACACATACATAGAGACACTCCCGTGCAGCCACACCCATGTGTGCTCCTCACACACCACACTCTATTCACACACTTGTGCCACAAATGCCTAGGATCAGAGAGGGAGCAGGGTGTGTTAGAGAGCTGGAAGGATGGCATGGAATTCATCCTGGTGCTCTCTGGTCCCCAATCTGTGTCCTCCCCTCCCACTTGGAGTGTCTGCTTTCCCTCCGGCTCCAGAACTCTCAGCTCTATTTCTCACCAACGCATTCCCTCAGAGAGAGTCAACACTACCTTGTTAAAAGAATCCAGAAACTGAGGCTCAGCTCATGCATCTCCCTGATGAGCATCTTAGTAGGGTCTTTCCCTTAATATTGAAGTAGGATAATGGCCTCCTACAATCCTGCCTCACAGGTCTCCTGACAATCCAAAGATAAGAAAAGGAGACAAGTCTTAAACTTGGGTGACACCCATGGGCCAGGGTTGATTATGACCTCAGGGCTCACTCCAAGGTAATAGCTTTGAAACTATCTTCACTTGTGCAGAGAAAGGTCTATCTGGGGCCAGAACAGAGAGTGACGTCGGTGGCATGGTGAACACTCTGGCTAGGTCTCTGCATCCCAGCTTTAGGTGGGCAAGAAGGTCTAGGTCTTAATAGGGTTTTGCAGGAGCGAGCAGGTGCCCATGGCCAACCTTCCAGGGGTGTGGCCTTTTCCTGAGAGGAGAGGCATCAGTAGCAGGAAGGATGTGTCTCAAGATGTTCCATCCCCAGGGCAACATAAAAACATCCCCACATCACAGGGCTATAATTCTCCTCTTTTGACCATCCCACCGCATCAGGTGCCCTCCTTTCTATATATGTCTAATTCTTGGACTGGAGCTCACTACTGGCCTTAGACCTTGAACCCTAGAGGTACATATAGCCATCAGGCAACTGCTGCAGGGACTACTGGGGAAGATCTCTGATTCATTGTGTGACCCCAGCCTTAGATGCTCCCCAAAATTCCTTCTTTACACTCATACCTCACCCAGCCTCAAGGCCTGATTTAAGCATCAAATCTTCCAGAAAGCTCTCCTCTATCATTCTGCCATCTTTTCCAGCCAAAGCTCATATACTTAGAGTAGACGGTGACTGTGATACAAACCTTGACAAGGGCATGAGTGTCACAGAGATCCATCTCAGGAGGGCAGAAGACATAGCTGTGAAAACATACTCCATATTCATTGACCTTGGCAGTGGTTACCTGGGGGCTGGCAACTGAGTTCGAAGTTGTCCTTCTCAATCGGGAGTGAAACACAGGCTCCCAATTACTCTGAACTCCAGTTCTGGGTGAGTCTCTGGTGAAAGCCTAGTGCTGTTATTGTTATTGCTGTTACTAACATAACTGCCATAGGCTAGATTGTGCTTTTATGAATTTGATACATCTGGTAGTATCTTTGGTAAAAGCCCAGACAAATTAATAAAGCACACTTATTTCTTAATTAATTAAAAAATCTAAGTGCTTATTATGTACAAAGAAAGCATTATGCTATGTTATTATTAAAATGTTTAAAATACAAAATAATAAATAAATAAATAAATAAATAAATGAAAGCTGAATTTTTCCTTTAAAAAAAGAAATATTCCAAGTGATGAACAGCAAGAACCTACAACCAAGATTACCCAGCAAAGCTATCATTCAAAATTGAAAGCCAGATAAAAGCTTCACAGATAAGAAAAAGCTAAAGGAGTTCATCACCACCAAACCAGTATTATATGAAATGCTGAAAGATATCCTTTAAGAAGAGGAAGAAGAAGAAAAAGGTAAAGATAAAAATTATGAACAAAAAAACACACAAAAAACCAAAGAAAGATAAAAATTATGAACAACAAATACATATCTATCAACAAGTGGATCTAAAAATCAAGTGAATAAAAAATCTGATGAACAGAATAAACTGGTGAATATAATAGATTCAGGGGCATAGAAAGGGAGTGGACTGACAATTCTTGCGGGGAAAGGGGTGTCAGGGTGTGGGAATAGACTGGACAAAAATCGTACACCTGTGGATGAGAACAGTGGCAGGGGGTAAGAGCAGAGGTTGGGGTGAGAACTGGTTGGAAGGTAGCTGTGGGGGGAAAAAAAGAGGAACAACTGTAATAATCTGAACAATAAAGATTTATTTAAAAAAAAAAAGAGGCTTAGAGGTGAAGCAATTTATTCCTGTTATAGAGCCAGGATTGGACCCAAGCCAAAAACAAAGCATGAGTTCTCCACCATTGGTGCAAAGAGTGAGCCAAAGGCATAGAGAGTGTTAGTGAAGCATCCTCACGAACTCTCATTTGAGCCCCAAATCCAAGCCATCACACCTGCAGGTAGAGAGTGGCGATCCACAAAGCTGACAGTCTTGCAAGACTCAGAGGAACACAAATGCACCAAGTGGTCGGGCCACACTGGACATGGGGTGGCCACTCAGACCCATGGTTCTGACTCCACGTTCTCTATCCCTCTCTCATCTTCACTGCTGGGAGGATAAATCCCAGGACCCTAGAAGTGTGTGTGCGCCCAGCCATCAAAGACAAGGTCACTCTTGAGTCTCTCAGAGCCTCACAGAAGCCCCACAAAAGACAGAAGTTTGGGTTCTGTTTGGATTCCCTTATGGAGCTGGAATGGAAAGGAACAGAGGCTGAAATTCTTTGGTTGAATGAAGTAATACATGCATTGACAATGACAAGCTCAAATATATATTTCTCCCTTCCCTTTTGTCACTAAGAAGCTCAGGCCCAATTGTGAGGTCCAAATACAACTACTATGCAACAACTTATTAAAGAGCCACGAGGTGCTCCACACACTTCCCCAGTCCTCGTTTTTCATTTGTGTTTTACTATTTTATTGAATAAATATCTTTGAGTTGTTTCAAGATAAAATGAAGGGAGAAAAAATTATTTTCAACTCCCTGACTCCAGGCTGTCTTCATGTTGTTACACAACTTTCCAGTTCTCTTTCCTGTTGTCAGAGTTTCAGCCCTCCTAAGAAAGCCGACTTAGGCCCCACTTCTGCTTTCTCTGCCTGCAACATGGATCACTCATTCTTTGGTTTTGTCTTGCTTTTTAGTTATGTTGAGTTAGTCTCTCTAAAAACGTCCAAGAACAGCAAATTGGATCCTCTTCCTTTTCTTTCCACATACACCCTTGACAGCACCTAACATGTGGCTGGACACCCTGAAGGATTTCCAACATCCAACCAATAAAAATAAGTAACAGAGATTTTATCCTCCATATCTTAGACCCTGGGATTGTGTGTGTCTCTCTTAAATGAATCTAAACTTCCTTCCATCAGCTGAGCATTTGTTGCACCCTTGCCCAATTTCTAGCCCAAGAGGGAAGAAGACAGGGAGAGAGAAATGTGGGGGCAGAGGAAGGGAAGGTTTCTAGAAAGCTTGCTGAAAAGAAATCTCAGCATCAATGGTGTTGTGTGAATGAGTTCAACTGGATCCACCAAGAGACAGAATAATTCGAAGTTTTGACTGATGAAGTTTGGAAAACAGCATTTTCTCCTTCACCAGAAGAGGCCATCAGAAGGTAGGTGGGAAGGGGTCAGCTCCCTTGACTTTCCCAACTCTGTTCATCTTCAATTTGCACCTCTTTCTCTCCCAGCATACCCTGTTCTCTCCAGGAACCCAAAGGGGTAGTCATTCTATCATCAGAGTCAACACTCAAGAAATTGGCCTCCTATTGACAACTTTCTCTACATTACACACAATGGGAAAAGATTCTGTAGTTGGAGAACGGGCTCAAGTGAGCATCCTCACAATGCTGGTAACAGGACAGCTGCTGCTGCCTTCACCCGGTTTCCAGGATGGCCCTCTGTTATCTGAAATGACACCAGACAGCACAGACACAGCCTGCAGCTGAGCAGGACAGACTGGGCTCCCTCGCAGACTCACTCACCACTGGAAGGAGTCCTTGTCCCCAAGGATCTCACAAACCTCCTTCCTACAGTGATGCTGGTGTTCTGGGTTTAGGGCCATGCAGTAGAGAAACCATGAGATGCTAATGGTGACAGTGTCACTGTTTTCACTGTCCCCCACTGACTGAACTCTGCCTCCTCTGGGCCTGTGTAGCACTGTTAGTCCCTTACCCATGATCTGCTTTGTCTTATAATTGCTTGCATCTATGACAAAAAAATTAATAATATTATAATTGACCATCATTGAGCATTTAATGTGGTTGCACACAGCACTAAACCTGCTCTACAAATTCTTTCATTTAATCCTCAGAAAATTCTACAAGATAGACACTGTCATAATTCCCACTTTATAGATGAGGAAAGGAAGCTTGATCACATGGTGAGTTAGCAATAGAACTGGGGTTCACATCCAAGACCCCTGATACTACTCTGGCTGTTAGTTTCCCACGTGCAGAGATACACCTCCAGGTGACATCCTCAGGTCACCAAGGGCCTCACCAAAGGGCCTTGGAAATAGTATGTACTTGATAAAGTGCACGTTGCATGAATAGAGTGCATAAAGGAAGTGAAGAAGGAGGAAGGAAGAAAGGAGGGAAGAGAGCACACCAAGCGTCTGGCTCATGTATACACTGGCCAGAGTCAGCCAAGTGCCTAAGGAACCAGCCAAAAGTCTTGCTCAATGAGGGCAGGCAGTTTGGCAAACAGCATTGCAGATTTTTATTTGTTTTTCCCATCCGGTCCTAAGCTGCTCTCTCTGGCTAATGTCCAGATTTGCCACTTATTAATGCATTCAATGTCTTCACATAGGAAACTGAAGGAAATATAAATATATTGAGTAGATCCTATTTGTCAGGTATTATGTGAGTGAATTTATAGATTGCCTCATGCAGAATGGCTAATTACTCCCATTTTACAGATGAGAACACTGAGATGCAGAGATGTGAACTGACTTGTCCATTTCTTGTAGGTTAGTGCTGCTCTAACTCAGGTGAGAGCCCCCACATTCTCTTCTGCACGTTGAAGTCTGTTAGAGCTGCTGTGCTGAGCAGCGTACATTATGCACATAACAGGCCTAGGATGTGCCAGTCATGTTGAGGTCTGTGATAGTGCTGGCCCTGTGTTTCCTTCCTGCAAAGTTCCCTTCCGTGGTCCTCACCCACCCAACTAACCTAGTGTCTTCCAGGAAACAGCCCTGAAGAAAGAGACTGAGTATCTGACAGTACCCCCAGGGATCCTGCCTGACCCAAGCCACTTTTCAGAAGGGCCATGGGGGCTGGGCCTGGCTACTTTGGTCTTTATAGCCCATCTTTTGCCTTCTCTGGGGCTCTTCTCCTTTCAAGCCTGATGCAGAGTGCAGTGTAATCTCCTCATATATCTTCTCTGAAATTACCATTGTGAGTTTAACTGGGGCAGTGGGAGTGTAAGAGTTTTCAGTGGCCTTGTGCACACAATGTCAAAAAGTTTATCACTACACAGAGTAATAAGCATTGTCTTCATCTCCCCATAGATCTTCTCACTCATTGCCTCTGAACTTAGCAAGTCTATGAAGCCAACCCTGGATACAGGAGACACAAATTACCTCTGGAGCATACATAATAGTAAATGTAGTAAAGTAATTAGAAAGTGTTAAGATTTGTATTACCTATTAGGTGCTGCAGTAGAATCCACCAGATCCAGCTTTTTAAGCTGCTATCCCCAACTCCTAGCCTTTTTTATAGGCATTGCCCACAATTCATTCATTCACGCACACATTTATGCTAACGTAGGCATCTGGTAGGTGCTGGATTTTCAGACTTGAACAATAAACTCAACCTCTGCTACAACCTCCTGTTTTCCTCCCTGTCACTGTCTCACACTCCTCAAGTGGCTATCCCAGTGTCTGGAGCCAGGTTTTATTTGGCAGATTAAGGGTTAAGGGTGATGACTTCATCTTGTTCAAGAGCTGGTGCCTCAGATGTTCCATTTTGTACAACACCTGTTTCAGCACCCCCTTTCCTAGACCTTCCCACTTCTTACCTACCTCCATCCTCCACCCCCAGCTAGAAGTTATTTGGCAATGTCTCAGAGTCATAGAGTTTATATAATTAATGCTAAGAGCATTGGCAAACAAAATTTTAAAATATTGAGGAAGCAGTTAAATTTACGTAGCAACTTTCATGCAGAGTTCCAAGAACACAGGTTCCATCATTTTCTTCTTCAACAGCCTGGAGGTAAGAAAATGAAAATGTTCAGGAAGGAGTCATAGAGCCAGTTCCATTCTCACTGCTGCCTCCTGTACACCAGCCAATGCTGACAATGCCAGGAAACAAAGAAGGATCAAAGGGTAAGCTTTTCCTTGGGACAGTTCACAGTCTGGTGGAAGGGACAGATAGGTAAGCAAAGAGATACGGTACAATGAATAAATGCTATAATTGGAAGAATCCATCTGGATTCTCTAGTACTCATTCTTTCTTCTAATTAAGTTAATTAGGTTCAAATAAGGAAAGTAGCTTGCCCTAAGCCTCTTCTCTCCAGACTGAAAATTCCAAGGTCTTTTCTACTTTCCTCCTTGCTACCTGTGAGACATACCAGATGTGTTGACCTCCCCAATTTCTTTGGGTTACACAACAGGTGAATTAAGGAAACCTCTAAATGGGCCTAATTGTGTTGCTCTGTTATCTTGAGTAGTTCCCATATCTTGAAACTGGGTAGAAAAGTGTGAGCCTCCAAATAAGAGAAGTATGAGAGAAACCAGGAGCACCAAGTGTTGTGGAATACAAGCAGACATCAAGATATTTGCAATAAAAGATGAATGTTGAGCGCCCTTGACGCAAGTTTGAAAGATGTTCATTGGAATCAGTGTCATGGAAATCAGTCATAAGCAAAGGAAGAGCTGTTGAAATGACAGAGAGGCCAAAATAAAGTGGCTTGAAGAGTCAATATGATGGCAATTGACTGAGACTGTGGAGAAAGCATTAACAATTCTGAGAAGTTTGGTTATGAAAAAGAAGAGACTTAGGATGGTACCTAATTAGGGATTTGATAGTGGAAGGAAGTTAAGGCTGTTTTTCTCTCCCCCTCCCATTTCTTGCAGAGTGAGAGAGGTTGGGATCGGTAGTGCAGTCACCGGACTTGAAGTAGAAGAAGAAGAAAAGGTTGGGATAGACGTAGAGTTTCATATTTTGTGTATTTCATATCACAACAGAGAATAGAGCAAAATGTAAATCTCATTCACAATCTTCCTTTTATAGATAGTTTTGAATTATATTACCTCAATTTGACAACTTCAAGAACCAGTTTTTTTCTTTCTAATATAAATATGCCAACTCAAAATAGTTGAATTTAAGAGCACATTGAAGTAATCTGATCAAGAATACACTTTGTTGATGGAGGGCAAATGAATCAGGAGGCTTTGGCTAAAAACAAATGACAAAGATTAGTTTAAGGGTAGTACAGATTTATAAACCCGAATTGCAAGTGGGAAATACCCAGAGTGTTGTGAAGAAGAAAAAAGCTGAGAGTTCTTATAGTAAAAAGTACATTTTGGGGAGGAGTCAGCCTGCATTCTTAGCTTCTGGATTATTCTCAGATGCTAATCTTTCAGATGCAATGTTCTGGATAATGGAACTCAGGTGGTCTGGAGATATGAACATTCTTTTCTTAATTCTTCAGAGGGTAATCAACCCTAGCTGGTTGGGCTCAGTTGACAGAGCATCGGCCCCCTGCCTGAAGGGTCTCAGGTTCAATTGTGGTCAAGGGCACATACCTTGGTCAGGCTTGATCCTCAGTCCTGGTCAGGGCGAGTGTGGGAGGTAATCAATCGATGTGTTTCACATAGATGTTTCTCTCTCTGTGTCTCTCCTCTTCCTTCCCTCTCTCTCTAAAAATCAGTGGAAAAAATATTCTTGGGTGAGGATTAACAAACAAACAAACAAACAAAACACACACACACAAAACAAAGGGTAATAAGAGTGTTATTTATAGGATATATAGAAAATTATAGGTATATATGTATAGATAGGTATAGATATACAG
>PVJC01043072.1:0-14673 GCA_004026665.1 Murina feae
CAACCTGGCTGGCAGGGGTGGCAGTTAGGTACAATCATGCCACCACACAGAGGCAGTGAGAGGCAATCAGGCTGGTGGGGATGGAGACAGTTAGGGGTGACCAGGAAGGCAGGCAGGTGAGTGATTAGGAGCCAGCAGTACAGGATTGTGAGAGGGATGTCCAACTGCCCCAGGATGACAGTCAGACAATGCCTGAGGGGTCCTGGATTGGAGAGGGTGCAGGCTGGGCTGAGGGAACCCCCTCCTGTGTACGAATTTCATGCACCGGGCCTCTAGTTTAGTATATAATATTTGGGTTTTCCAGGGCCAGCGTTCCTCTCTATAATGCACCAAACTACAGGTGCAGGTATCATCTGGCCCTTTTTGTATGTCCTATGCAAACTGGGGTTCAGAACAACTGCTGATCCTCTGACTATTGTTGTTGCTGTAAGTAATAGAGTGTCCTTTGTCTTTGATCCAGGAGTCATGCCTTTGCCAGCATTCATGAAACTGTAGTGGGCTAACTTCTTGGATTGCAAGTATAGTAAAATTTGAGAACCTTCACAATTCTTGATAGGTGTTTCCAGATAAATCCCTCACTGTGTTTCTGTCCTGGAGTAGTTATGTTTCCACGATGAGAGATTTGGGCTTGGAATGGGGAGAGTGACTGAATTACAAGGTAATGAAGAATGAATGGAGAGGAGTCTAAATTTACTACTCACTCCTGTCAGTGCCAGGCTGTCAATAAAAGGATTAAATATAGTGCAAACCTGATGGTATTGGTAATGGCAGTTTCTTGTGGACAGACGTGGGTAATAAATTCCTGACCTATACCTTTAACCTGTCTTCACCCACCACACAGCAAATGCCTTCTGCCCATGAATCAAAGCGGCTCCAAAACAGTTTGCAGCTACTGCCCAGCAAAGTGCTCTCCTCCTAACCTGCTCCTTCTCCCATCCAGCTCCTAAAGCTTGACACTATTATTTGATTAATGTCGTTTCTTCATAGTAAACCGGTGTTTTTCTTGCAATAAACATCAACACACTTTGGTTAAGAGGTGTCCTTTCATCTCTTTCTTGGATAGTATGGTAGAAAATTGTTCTTTGATAGCTAGTATATTTTTCTCAAGCTCCAGGAGGTTGATAAAAATATTTTATCCCCCTCTTTACAATGATTCCAAGAGGTGCATATAACTTAACCAATCCTGAACCTCATGTGTTTTGCTGATTATGCTAAGTCAGATTTTGATGGATCTGAACAAGGACACATAGTTCACATTGTTGCAACAGCCATAAATAGACTTGGGGAGATAGAGGAGACAAATAGACAATTAGAGAGAAACAAGCTTCTGGTCACATCATTTTTCATGCTGAATCAGGACATATTACCTGTTGCTATTGATAGACTTTCATTCAAACAATACCGTAAAGTTTTTTTTTTTTGTGGGTTTTCTGTTATAAGCAAAGTACCCTAATTAATAGAAATAATATATACTGTTTTGGATTTCGTCCTTTAGGGCTCAATTCTTGATATTGGCCCAGTTGTGTTCTGGTTGAGCCTATACAAATTTTCTAAAGTGGTGTTTACAATATTCTGGAGAAAGAGTTTTTAAAATGGATATAAGAAAGGAGTATAGGTAAAAACCATTGTTTAGGAATGCAAGTTGACCTAGCCAGTTTGTGTTGCCTCTGTCCGGCTTGAGTAAAATTTTGAAGCCAATAAAGTTGTCTCTGTAGATCCAGCATCTTTCATCTGTCTTCCTTGCCTGTGGGAACTCTGGAACCTTTGTTTCCTTATATCCTGCTTAGTTGCCAGGCACCTTACACCCTTTCTTTCCAGATCCCTGTCCAATCTAGTTTTCAAAAACTTCATTCACTCTAAAGCATTGGTTCTTGATTTGTGTGTGTGTGAACTCCCTTGAGAATATATCAAAATCTACGAGTTGTTTTCCTCCAAATATGTACACAAATTCATTTAAACAATGGTTTTCTCGTAGTTTACGAGGGCATATTATTCCCCTAAATCCTGTGTATGGTTCGTGAATCCCAGATTAAGAGCCCATTCACTAAGGTATAAATAACAGACAATAGCTTTACTTATAGTGTTAAGCCCTCCTTAAATACGTTTATTTAAACAGCAGTTAGGATTTAAAATAAAAGATTCAATTCTATTATGTAATTTTGTGCACTATCCAGTGGTGAATATAAGATTATTTATGTGGAGGCATCTTTCTGTCTTCCCTGGAGCCTCACCTGTTCTAATCTCACTGACCTCATATATGAAACTGGGCATTAATGGGCATCAGGGAGCTAGTTTCTAGTCATTACATCAGAACAACAGTCTTCTGTGATAACATAGTAATACATTACTGTATGACATTAGTAATGTGATAACACTGACTTTGTAGCAAGCAGATTTGACAGCTGTCTCTATGGAGTAATTTTCCCATTGTGGTCTGTTATTCCCCAGGCTAGTGTGAGACCAGAATAAACATTGAAGAAGGTAAATTTCCTTTCAAATGTAAAGAATTAAAGGCACACAATTAACTAAATGCAAAAAGCATGATGGACTTCTTTGTACTTGGGTATGTAACTTACTAAGATTATATGAATATAAAGTTATTGTCCTAGTAAAAGAGAAAAAGATGTAAGATCTACCTTATTCCATATATCTCATAATGCAGGGCATGCACAGGTTACTTTAAAATTTCATTTAGCACCAATCATATATGTCACATTTTAAATATTATTTGCAAACATTATTTGCAATATATTTTGCTTCTGAGTATTGAAGCAATTTGAATTACCTTTGGCTTTCTGAGAACAGGGTAGGGAAAATTGGAAAGGAAAAAAATCTTTATGAAGAATTTATAGTCACATTTAAAGGGTGATTGAGAGGAAATAAATTTTCAAAAAATCTGTAGTTCTGTGTTCTAAGCCAATTGTAAAAAGGATATATGAAAGATACGTGCATTGTTTGCACTTGATATACTCATCCCCCCAATGTTAACTTATTTATGAGCATGCAAATTTTATGCAAACTTAGAAGACTCCCTGGGGGTATAGCATTCTACTATCAGCAAGATATTTCAAAAACAGATGTTTTAATATAGTCCTTGGGATTTGATGAGGAAAATTATGAAGTGCTATGTGAAGTCAGTTTTTTGTAATTTGGAAATTTTTCAAAAGCATATTGAAGTTTTCCTTAGAATAGATATAAAACCTTATTTTACTCATAGTCAAAACAGAAAGAAGATTTAGTGTGGCAAAAGAATACAATAAGAAAGATGTGCCACCAGAATTCAGATACTACTATGATTATAATTCAGGCTTTTGGGTGTTCTGTATAAAAAGCCTGCGATAATTTGAGCTTTGTGAGAATGGATTATTTATTAAAATATACTTCAAATGATAGTACAGCTTCTATAAGTAAAGTTAGGATTATTGACTTTTCACAGTTTTTAGAGACTACTGGTAGTTTATGGAATAAAATAATTTCTTTAGAATGAAACAGAAAAGGCCACTGATTTGATACCTTTTTAAAAGATATAATTTAGTTATGAAAATAAACAAAAAGCTTTTCTCATTTCATCTCTCAGAAATGTGTGAATTAGTGGCCGGACATATGGCATGTCAGGTGTGAGAGACAGTACCCACCTTACCTCCTATTCCCATCCCCCACTCATCCATCCTCTCCTTCTCATGTTACTTTCTTAAAGCTACAGAAATATGTTTGTTCCATAAGGAAGCTTAGGTCAAATATACCAAACCTGCTAACTTTGTGAACTTCTCCAATATTAAATATTGTATAAAGTTGCATTCATATCATTTGTAGCCATAGTTCAATTAATCTATGACTCTTCTAAACAGAAAAAGCACAGTAAACCTGTGAAAAGAATTTATCTTTTCAATGATATATTCCTGCTGTTTTTTATAAAGGTGATTTTTTGGCTCTTAAAGGCAATTTGCATGCTGTTTTGCATATATTTACATATGAAATTCCTGAGCCTCTAATTTCAAATATGCCAAACAAAATAAAATTAATTAAATAAGTTCAGTGGCTACAGTTGAATTTCAACTCAATGAAAAGGGAATGGTACACACAAAATACATAATAGATTTAAAAACCAATCATTCTAATTGCATCCCAGAGGCAGAGACAGTAACCCTCAAGCTGAAGATGGTTATGGTCAACTTTTCTAAATAGAGGGCATCCCAGGAATTCCCTGGGTATGTCCTGCCGCCCCCCCTCAACCCCATCTATTAGAAGTGACATAATCTTTGCCCTAATTATCATTCTATATTTTTACATCTTACATAATGATCTCACTTTTTTAAAGAAAAGGTTTTTATTGATTTCAGAGAGGAAGAGAGAGAAACATCAGTGATGGAAATGATTGATTGGCTGCCTCCTGCATGCCCTCTATTGGGGATTAAGCCTGAAATCTGGGCATGTACCCTGACCTGGAATTTAACCGTGACTTCCTGGTTCATAGGTTGATGCTCAACCACCGAGCTACACAGGGTGGGATACGTGATCTCTTTTGATTTCACATTTACCCTCTGAGAAAAACAAAAGGAAATTATTTTCCTTAATTCAGAAATGCAGAACCTGAGGACAAGAGAGGTTAAATGATTTCCCCCAAATTAAATTTATAGCAAGCAGTAGAGTTCTGAGGTTGGAGAAGCTGAGATAATTTACTCCACATTTAATGTTATTTCCTTTACTCCAAGATGCTTCCCATATCTCCTTCACTCTAGCTTTGGAAATGAGATTATAGCTGATTAGTTCTGTGTATTCAATACCCCTATCTCCAAGCTCTTCTGGGGCTCCTTCTCGTAGACTATTTTCACCATCACTTCAAATTCTTAATGGTTTAATTTTTTCTTCATGCCACTTTGATTTGTTTTAAGAAAAATATCTTATAAACTCATTTGTGATCCAATATTTAAATTTAATGTATTACAAAATAATCTTATTTTGGCAAGCCTAATAAAGACCTATGTATTAATGTATTGAGACTCTATTGTTTATTATTATTGCAGGAAGCCATCCATTGTTTTCACTGTCAGAGAAGTGCAAGCAAGGATCCCGGAATGCTAGTGAACCTTGAACCCATGGCAAGGGCCAGAGTTGTACACCGATTGTCTAGTCCAGACAATGGGGGCTCAAGTTATTTCCTAATCAAATAGTCTCAGAGTAAATCCTTCTAATATTTACTGACGTTTAAGATAAGCTGCCTGCTACTGCAATTACCTGCCTGACTAAGAGCTAGATGTGTATCCAAAATTGAATAAAAGGCTGGCGAGACCTGGGCACCAGTGGAAGTCCTTTCTCTTGCATTGGGCTTGCCCACCTGGCCCCCAATGTTTCCAAATTATTATTTCTTGTCTCATCCCTTTGATTGGCATGCAGCCCCTCCTCCAGATCCTGAACCCTGATCCATGTGGGACATGGGGAACATTTACAATTATTGCCAAGCAATTCTCTAGATTATGGGTACAACAGCACACACAGAACAGTTAGATGTTGGTCTCATTGAACTTAAATAGTAGAGTTGGGGGAAGTGGAGATAGGCAATAAATAAATTGTAAAGTATGAAATGTTGATAAATGCTATGGGAAACATGGAAAGAAGAAAAAGGATAGCGAGCATTAGAGTTTTATTGGGAGGGATTGATTCCATTTTAAATAGGTTTTCAAGGAAGGCCTTAATGAGAAAGTGATTTTTGAGCAATGACATTAAGAAGTAGGAAGTAAGGTCTACAGACTTCTGGGGGAAGACTGTTTCAGCTTGGTGGAAGAGTGAGCAAAAAGTTTCTGAGACAGGAGTACAACTAGCATATTCAAAGAGCAGCAAGGAGGCCGTTGTGACCCCTGAGAGGACTTCAGCTTTCTTCTGAATGAGATGGAAAGCCATTGGAGAGTTGAGTTAAGGAAAGTCATGATTTGTCTCACCATTTATTTTAGATTGAAAAACGTGGCCACAATAAGTTGTAGGTCTTTCTGGCAAGATGTGAAATCATATATCCATCAGAGTCCAGTCAGGAGAAGAAACCACATTGGTTACTTGAGAGAATTATATTATAAAGAAGTGTTTATACTCAGGTGAAAGAAAGTATAAACTAAATCAGGGAAAGGTGACCTAGAGAATTCTAAGTTATCACTGTGGAAGGAAGCAGCTGCATCCCACAGGACTGGGGGAAAGGAAAAGTTTGGATGGATAGCTGGCTCTTCGTTCAGAAATGAATCCATGTCTGATTTACGTTTTTATTCCTTTTGTTGCCAATGTAATAAGTACATATATGAGTAGATGGATGGACGTATAGAAGGATGGATGATGAATGATTGAATTGAATGAATGGATCTCATGTCTTTGAACTAATTCATACCTTTTACCCATGTTTTCCACATTTCTAAGGGATTTTTTTTCTGTAAAACTGTTTTCTGATGTACTAAGACAAATTAATGAAAAGTTCCTGAAACATATAATAGAATTGTGCAGGTAGGAGGTTTACGGCATATTGTTTGGCCTGTTTGCCTTTTTTTCTTCAATAACTGCCTCATAATCATTCTCTTCCATCTCAGAATTGTCATTACTTATCCCAGCAATATGCTTCTTTTATTAGTTCTTTTTTGTGCATATTTGAGTATCCATATGTAAGGCACTATTTTACTAAATTTCTAGGTCTTTCTTTTAAAAAAATATATTTTATTGATTTTTTATAGAGAGGAAGGGAGAGGTATAGAGAGTTAGAAACATTGATAAGAGAGAAACATCGATCAGCTTCCTCCTGCACTCCCCCTACTGAGGATGTGCCCATAACCAAGGTACATGCTCTTGACCGGAATTGAACCTGGGACCCTTCAGTCCGCAGGCTGATGCTCTATCCACTGAGCCAAACAGGTTAGGGCTGCTAGGCCTTTCTTAATTCTAAACAAAGTCTATCAAAATATAAGCTTACTCTTTATTTCTTAATATAGAGACTACCTAAGGTACTTAAAGTAGGTACCCAGGAGGACTGCTGCATAGTTTGCAGGACTGACCAGTGCAAAATGAAAATTCAAAACCCTTGTTCCAGAGTCATTAAGGATTTCAGAGAGTGACAGCATAGTACTAAGCCAAGAGGCAAGCCAAGAGGAGGGCCCTTCCAGGCACATAACCCTGTGTGAATGCATGAGATGCACATCCACAGAGTGGGCTCTGGAGTTGTCCTTAGCCTTTTCATCTATAGCCCCAACAAGCAGCTCTGTTACCATATAAGTAGAGTGAAAGACTTACCTACTCCACTTGCTAATGAGAAAACACTTGATAACCTTGGAGTGTCACCGAGCATGCACTTCAGGAGTACCTAGGGTATGTACATGTCAGCTATGGTTGTTGGGATATTAGGACTTTATTGAAGTGAATTTTGATTCAGATAAGTGGATGGGTTAGAGAGATATAGCTTGATGAATCTTTACAAATTCAATACTTACAACTAAGTAGAACAAACAAGCAGAAAATTATCCACATCTAAGATCTCTTTCATATCCTCTTTGGTAACACTGTCACCCTAACTTAAGTATTATCCTGACTTTTTTTTAAAATATATTTTATTGATTTTTTACAGAGAGGAAGGGAGAGGGATAGAGTGTTAGAAACATTGATGAGAGAGAAACATTAATCAGTTGCCTCCTGCACACTCCCTATTTGGGATGTGCCCGCAACCAAGGTACATGCCCTTGACTGGAATCAAACCCGGGACCCTTGAGTCCGCAGGCCGACGCTCCATCCACTGAGCCAAACCAGTCAGGACTTATCCTGACTTTTAACAGCACAGATTAATTTTGCATGTATTCACATCTAAACTAATAAAAGCATAATATTAAAATTAACTGTCTCTTCGGGACGGGTAAGCCACGCCCACCAGCCAATCAGAGTGACTATATGCATATTAGCCTAGCCAAGATGGCGGAGGTTGCAGCCCAGGAGAAGCCGCACACAGAGTCCAGCCAAAGCACAGGATGGGAAGAGCAAGCAAGGCAGTGGCTGAAGCAGTGGGCGGGAGGAGCAGGGCAGGAAGAGGCTGCGGCCTGGAATTGATCATTTGGGGCCCACACACAGGCCTCCTGGGCTCCCTGCGTGTGCCCCGGCCACCCAATGGCCTCCCAGGCAGAAGCCCGTGGGTGGGGCCAGCTGGCAAGCCCCAAGGCTCCGTCCTGGGAAGCCATCGGGTGGCCACGGGCACACGTGGGGCGGCCTTAAGCCTCCCTGTGTGTGCCACGGCCACCTGATGGCTTCCCAGGCGGATGGCCCCAATGGTCAATGGGAGCTGTGGGCAGCCTGAAAATGGCCCTCAGCCTCTCTCCCAGGCTGACCAGGCACCCCAGTAGGGACCTGAATCCTGAAGGGGCTGTAGCCAGTCTGAAAACTGCCCTCAGCCCCTCACCCAGGCTTGCCACACCCCCATAGGGTGAGAGTCCCCACTGGGGAGCTTGGCCAGCCTACAAACAGACATCAGCCCCTCACCCATGCTGGCCAGGCACACCAGCAGGTGGACATCCCCAGAGGGGTCCCAGACTGCAAGAGGGCACAAGTCAGGCTGAAGGAGCCCCCCGAGTGCACAAATTTTTGTGCACTGGGCCCCTAGTACATATAATAATATAGAATGTACTCTTTTATGTCCCGCTGTAATTCACTAGTTATTAGTAACAGGAAAGAAGCAAAGGGAAGACCAGGTATTATAGGCATGTCATTTGGGCAGCTTTAGTAGGAGCTACAACTTCACATACCCCATGGGTCCAACCAAGGGAAGAGAGATGCATGCCCTGTAGAGTCGGGGTGACATAGGGAAGGTGCTTGCTGTCAATCACACTGGGGACAGATGGTTGGCAGGAATGGGTGTGGCTACTGAAAGAGCATGGACATTTGGGAAACATAGCTCCCTAAACAAAGGACTTTACTCTCTTGGCTCTTTTGTGACTGGTGTGACTCTGGGCTTGGGGACTCATTTGCTCCGGCTTCCCTACATTTTCCCATATGGCTGAAGGTCATGTGGACTCCAATGGACTAAGGAGCTGTAACTAGCTTGAGGCTGAACTGGACCCAGCTCCCACATGGAAAGGAAACTCTGTACCACAGAGTCTGGACACTGGCTTTGCTTCTGTCTTTACTGAAACCCCAGCTATACTTCTTCTATGACTGGACTAAGGGAAATGGGGTTTTGGAAATGCAGGTATTTAATTCCACACCAATACAGATTTCTACCATATGTCATCCTCTATGGGGGCCTCCAGAAATGATTATTCCAGGGGTACCCCAAGAACCCCACTTCACCAATAACATTACTACTTCTTTCTTTATGAATAACACATATATTAACACACTCAATTGTATTAATTCATTAAATACCTAATTTTGCTAACAGTTTATCCCATTTACCCAAATAATAAAGATGTGGAAAAGAACACTAAAATGAAGAGAATCCTGAAATCCAATGCGCCTGAGACTTGCCCAAGAGTCACCACGACCAGCACATGGCTTTTTGCCTCATTCTTTGTGACCTTTGGATTACTAACACACTGAATTCCTAACAGATTCTGATAACATTACTGTCTTAATTTTAAACTAGGAATAATTCATTGCCCAAGAAAGAAAATAATCCCTCAATTTTATTAGATTTTTGGTTAAAAAAAAAAAGTAGAAACAATTTATCTCTCATTCCTGATCATAAAAATTACAGGTCTCAACTTTGCCTCTGATCTCAAACTGCCTCAAGATCAGCATAGAACACTTCCAATGTCTGATGAATGTAGTGTTTCTACTTTCTAATTACCAGAGCTGCACAATATATCTTCCAGGTAAATAACTTTGCTTCAGATCTATTTCCAGCTAAAGTTTCTGGGTCAAACCTGCTAATTGCCAAATTGTGACTTTGATTACAAGGTTACTATATTTAAGTAAGTGTCAAATTAAAGTCATTAAAAACAGCTACACACTGAAGTCAGCTTGAACTAAACACTCTCCTGCCTCCAGCTCTGTGCTCTCCGGGTTCCCCCCTGTTCAGAGTGCTCTTTCCCTCCTGAACATTAGACAAACAGCCAGGGTGCTCCCCTCACCTCTTCAGGTCTCTGCTCAGATATTACCTTCTCAGTGAGGCCTTTCCTGACCACGATAATAGAAATTGCAAAGGACCTATCATTCCCATCCACAGTCCCTACAGTATTTTTCTACATGGAGTTTTTCATCACCTGGCATTTATGTATTTTTTAATATATCTTGTTTATTATTTATTTTCACTGGAATGTAAGTTTCATGTAGGCAGGGGCTTTTGTCTGGTGCTGTTTCCCTAGTGTCTGACAGAGGCACAATTAACATTTATTGAGTGTATAAATGAGTGAATGAGTGAACATAAACAGGCAGCAAACAATTATACTCTGATGACAAAATACAAATGTTTATGAAATATGTATATCACAAGGGATTTTGGGTTATGTTAGGGGTCAAAAGCAATAATACAAATATATTTCGGAAAGACTAGTTAACCTACTTTTTATAAAAGGAAAAAGTCTGAAAGTTGTAGTTGACCACAAGCAAATTTGACTATAAAAAAACCATGAAATAATTTGTACTTACTATTCATTATTCAGAGTTAATCGGATCCGTGTTAGAGACTCTTAAGTAGGAAAAAAAGGTCTAAATCCTAAATACCAACATAACCCCCTTAATTAAGACATGTTATTAAACTTAAGTATTCATGAATTAAAATTGGTATGTTATTAGAATTTACTGAACGTTTTGTATTCTGGTAGGAAGTCTGGATGCTGCATAATATTTTGCAAATCACAAAGCTCCTACTATACATACACACAGATGGAGTTCCCATAATTGCTATAAGAATTTTTGATTTTATTTTTAATGCATCATCACTGCTATTCTTGTTATTTAACTGTTAATTTATATTACCTTAAGCTTCATCATTATCAATTTAATATCATCTGCATAAATGAAGATGCATATTTTATAGAGTCTTTTTGTGCTTTTAAGTTTCTTTTCCCTATAATGTTCCATTAAGAGATATATTCATCAAAAAACATCATTAAGAGAATGAAAAGACAACTTACAGAGAGGGAGAAGATATTATTAACACATATACTGAGCAATGGATCCATATAAAGGATATATATAGACGAACTGATGTGGTTCAGTGGTTGAGTGTCAACTTGTGAACCAGGAGGTTTGATTCCCCTTCAGGGCACATGCCCAGGTTGCAGACTCAATCTCCAGTGGGGGCATGCAGGAGGCAGCTGATCAATGATTCTTTCTTATCATTGATACTAGAGGCCTTGTGCACAAAAATTTGTGCACTTGGGGGTGGGGGGTCCCTCAGCCTGGCCTGTGCCCTCTTGCAGTCTGGGACCCCTTGAGGGATGTCCACCTGCTGACTCAGGCCCCCTCCCCGGGGAATCAGGCCTAAGCTGGCAATCAGACATCCTTCTGGCAGCCTGGGAACCCTTGGGGGATATCCACTTGCCAGTGGGGAGCAGGCCTAAGCTGCAGTCAGACATCCTTAGTGCTGCTGAGGAGGCAGGAGAGGCTCCCACTATCACCGCTGTACTGGCAGCTGTCAGCCTGGCTTGTGGCTGAGCAGAGCTCCCTCTGTGGGAGCGCACTGACCACCAAGGGCAGCTCCTGCATTGAGTGTCTGCCCACTGGTGGTCAGTGTGTGTCATAGTGACCAGTCATTCCCAGTCATTCTGCTGTTAAGGTCCATTTACATATTACCCTTTTATTATATAGAATTTCTATCTCTCCCTTTTCCTTCCCTTTTCTCTAAAATCAATTAAAACATATTTTTTGAAAACGAATATATAAAACTTCCTATAAATAAGAAGAATATAGGCAATCCAATAGAAAAATGGTGAAAAGACTTATACTTCACAGAAAGATATCCAGAAGCTCAACAAACTGTGGGAAAGTACTTAATTTTATTACTCATCACGGGTATAAACATTAAATCTACAATGTAATACCACTACACACATCCCAGAGTGGCTAACATGAAAAAAGCTTTACTGTAGAGTATTGGCAAGGTTGTGGCAGATCAGAATTCACACTGTGGGTGAGTGTAAATTTGTATAACAACTTTGAAAACCTGTTTCCATTAAAGCTGAACATTTGCAACTCAAGATTTAGCAATTTCACTCTTAGGTATATAACCAGTAAAAATAGATTCAAACATGTAGTCATAAAAATAGACAATAGAATGTTTATAGCCCCATTTTCTTTCATAGCAGCACTATTTGTAATACCCAAAACACTGGAGACTTCCCCAATACACCTCAACAATGGAATGGATTTAAAAATTGTGCTATATTCACACAACACAATTCTATACAGCAACAAGAGTGAGTGGACTACAATTAAATGCAGCAGATCTAATTCTCACAAACCTTATTTTGAGAGAATAAAAGCTGGACATAAAAGAGTATATTGCATATTATTATCTATCTATCTATCTATCTATCTATCTATCTATCTATCTATCTATCTATAAAAGCCCAGCGACTGGAATGGCAGAACAACCAGAATGACTGGTGGCTATGATGCACACTGAGGCAGACAACCAGCCTGATCTAGGCCCCAATCAGACCCTCTACCCAAATCAGGGGCAGGACCAGCTGGCCAACTGCCTGCAGCCCCTTCCCCCTGCCAGCCCAGCCCGATGGGCCCCAATCAGGGTGGGCCGGCTGGACCCCACCTGTGCATGAATTCATGCATGGGCCTCTAGTATGTATATAAATATATGCAAAATTAATCTATGCTGTTAAAAGTCAGGATAATACATAAGTTGGAATGAAAGAGTATAAGTTACCAAAGAGGATACAAGAGAGATCCTAGATGTGGATAATTTTCTGTGTTTTCTTTGTTTGTTTATTTGTTTCTGGTTACTTGTGAGTACTGAATTTGTGAAGATTCATCAAGCTGTATACCTCTAACACATGCACTTATCTGAATCAAATTTTACTTCAGTAAAGTCCTAATATCTCAATAACCATGGCAGATATGTAAATATCCTAACTATTCCTGAAGTGCATGCTCAGTGACACTCCGTGGTTATCATCAAATGTTTTTCTCATTAGAAAGTGGAGTAGGTAAGTCTTTCACTCTACTTGTATGGTAAAAGAGCTACTTGTTGAGGCTACAGATGAAAAGACTAAGGGCAAATCCAAAACTCACTTCATGGGTGTGCATCTGTGGATTAGTTTCAGGCAAACTCTGCACATTTTCATTGGCCTTTATGGCGTTCTCCAGACAAATAGATATAACAAATGATGGTACAGGCCTCATCGATCCTATAAAAACATACTTAGAGGGGATTTGACCTCACCAACTCTTTCTCAAGACAGTATATTTCTTTTTGTTAGGGGGTCATTTCTAGTGATGGTTGAATCAGCCAGTGTGACTCAGTCTTCTGATTTAGTTAATTGTGCAGCACTGAGATTTTATTTGAAAGATCTCAAGACTTTCATTGTCTTCCCCTTCTTTTAGTTTCTTCCATTGTGAACTAGCTTAGTGGGAATATCTTTTCCTTGTAGTAGCTATTCACCTAAAAAGCCTTCAAAATATTAACCAGCCACTGAAGGTTCTTTGAAGAAAAATATGACTGCTCGTGTAAACAATTAATGGTTGTTAAGCATGGCAGTGTATATTATGACAAACAACACATGCTACATTATGCCAGCTGGTGTAATGATGTGATAATGGCTGACTCATTAACTCTGGCACACAGTTTAGATGCCCTTCTATGACAGGATTAATTGATTCGCACATACATTAAAATAAAAATAACTCCACTGAAATTCAGCTGGAAGCCTGGCTCCTCATTTGTCATAAACTCTGCTGTCTGTGGTAACTGACAAAGGCCCTAATGCTGGCTAGGTGGAGGTTCCCTTACTGCCCTCACCTTTCCTTCTGACTGAGAACAAGAGCCTTGGAAACATGCCATCATGCTTTAAGGTAAAGGCTTTTCCTGGAGAAGAAACAAAAAACGTATTTGTATACAATTTTAATAGTGAAATTACTCAATATATTTTATTCAAACATGTCCAATAACAATCTAATAACAATGAATATTATAGGGTATCTTATCTACTAGAAATTTAGTTTAGATGCTTTTCCAAAATAATTCACTAGTTATAGCATTTTTTTTAAAGAATTTTTGTGAGTTTATTTAAGCCCAACTGTCAACAATTGTGGGTTAGATTTCTCAGCTGATTGAGATAAAGTCTGGAGAAAGGCATTTTAGCCCCTTATTTCTTTTTTTTTTTTGATTTTTTTTTTACATTTTTTTAAATTACATAAAGCTTTACAAAGATTAGTACATATATCTCTTTTCCCCCCTGCCCTTCCCCCAGCCTCCCCGACCCTCCAGTGTTTTGTGTCCATTGGTTATGCTTAAATGCTCACACAAAAGTCCCTTGGCTGATCTGTTACCCACCCCCCCCCCAACATCCCTGTCCTTGTTGCTGTAATTTGACAGTCTGTTTGATGCTGCTCTGCCTCTGTATCTATTTTTGTTCACCAGTTTATAATGGTTATTATTATCCATAGATGAGTGAGGACATGTGGTATTTTTCTTTCATTGACTGGCTTATTTCACTTAGCATTATGTTCTCCAGCTCCATCCATACTCCTGCAAATGCTAAGAAC
>PVJC01043073.1:0-14670 GCA_004026665.1 Murina feae
ATCCCTCCTCACACAGCCCGGGGCAAGCACTGGTCAGTTTTTTGTCCCATAGTTCCCTATTTTACAAACTGTCATATAGATGTAATCATACATTATATAATCTTGATTGGGCTTCTCTCAACTTAGCATAATGCCTTTCATAGTCACCCATGTTGTTGCATGTGCCAGTCATTTGTTCCTTTTTATTGCCAAGTCACATCTATTGCATGTATGTCTCAACATTTATTTATCCATTCACCAGATGAAAACGTCCAGGTTGTCTCCTTTGGTGGTTATGAGAAAAGCTGCTACTAAATTGCATGTGTAGGTTTTTTTGGGTTACACAAGTTTTCATATAACCCAGCAATTCCACTCCTGGGTATTTATCCGGAGGAAACAAAATCACTATATTGAAAAAAATGTCTACATCTGTATGTTCATGGAGCCATTATTTACAATAGCAAAGACAGGCAAACCTGTGTTCATCGACAGATGATGGATAAAAAATATACAGACACAAAGGAATATTACTTAGCCATACAAATGAAAATCCTGCCGTTTATGACATGGATGGACCTTGTGTGCATTATATATACGTGAAATAATCCAAACAGAGAAAGACAAATACTAGTACTGTATGACCTCACTTGTGGAATCTAAAAATAAAAAAACCTCATAGGTGCAGAGAAAAGATTGGTGGTTCCCAGAGTTGGGAGATTGGGGGAGGAATAGGTGAAGATGGTCAAACGTTACAAACTTCCCAATTTACATGTCCTGGGGATGTAATGGACAGCATACTGACTATACTAAACAGGGCTGTACTGTATATCTGAAAGTTGCTGAGAGTGGATCTTAAAAATTCTCATCACAAATTTTATAGCTGCCGATTATGGTATCATCTCACTATACACACACAATAATTTGCTGTATATAAATATATATACCTACACACACACACACACACACACACACACAGAGGGGCCAGATTGTTATGACCACCTGACATTTGTAGTCAAATTAGCTAAATTTTGCACTAAAGTTGCTGGAGGGCCAGACCATTATAAATAGGGAAGCAGGCTGTTTACCACAACAAAAGTGATTTTTTTCTGATGTGGGTAAACAATGCGATTTAACAGCCTTTGAATGGGGGATATATTTGAATGAGAGTGGCCATATTATTATGGTGCATCCCAATGGAGATGGCTTCTTCCAACAAGACAATGTGCCATGCCACGGTGCTCATGTGCAGGAGTGGTTTCAAGAACAAGAGGGAGACTTTAGGTGGCCCCCACAATCACCAGATCTCAATCCAATTGAGCATTTGTGGGACAAAGTTAAAAGAGCCATCAGGCAGCTGGTTCCACAACCATCAAATCTCACAAAACTAGACAGTGCTATTCATCAGGCATAGTGTCAGATTCCCCGCATCACCTTTCAACATCTCGTTGAGTCAATGCCAAGAAGAATCGCCGCAGTATTGAAGGCAAAAGGTGGCCCAATGAAGTACTGATGGGGTGGTCACTTACGTTTAAATATATCCCACGTTCAAAGGCTGTTAAATTGCGTTCCTTACCCATATCTTGAGGAAAAACTCGCTTCTGTCATGGCAAACAACTTGCTTCCCTATTTATAATGGTCTGGTCCTCTATCAACTTCAGTGTGAAATTACAGCTAATTTGCCTACCAAAGTCAGGTGGTCACAATAATCTGGCCACTCAATCTATATATCTCAGTGCATGAAATTCTGCACTGGGTGGGGAGATGTGTGGAGGGTGTAGGCTCAGCCCAGCCTGTACCCTCTCACAGTCCGGGAGCCCTTGGGGGATGTCTGCCTGATGGCTTAGGCCAAGTCAGCCTAAGCTGTTAGTCAGATATCCTTAGCACTGCCACAGAGGCGGGAGGCTCCAGCCACCGCCCTGTGCTTGCCAGCCTTGAGTCCGGCTTCTGGCTGAGCAGTGTTACCTCTGTGGGAGCACACTAACTACCAGGGGGCAGCTCCTGCATTGATCATCTGCCCCCTGGTGGTCAGTGCACATCAGTGACAGGTCATTCTGCCGTTCAGTTGATTTGCATATTAGGCTTTTATTATATAGGATGTTGTACAATGTCAATTATATATCAACTAAAAGTCAACATTGGTCATTAAGAGGTTTGGTTCTTGGTTTCTGATTATGCTGTCACACACTCACTCATTCATTTAGCCAAAGTCTGCCATCTATCCATCCATTCAAATATTCAACAAATGTTTAGTCTGTGTCTACTATATGCCAAGTTCTGTGACATGCACTGAGGGTACAGTCATGAATAAGACAAGTATGGTCTCTGCCCTCAGAGCTTATGGGTAAAACAGACCTAGAACAAGTAATTGTCAAGTGTAAATACTAATATAAAAAATAAATTTGGGGAGCTATAGGAGTGCATTACAAAAGACCTTAAACCTCTGTGGTGTGTGTGTTTAGGGGCTCAATAATTTGGTCCTAAATAAATTATACTGCATCTATATGTTAGAATAAGAAAGTCCTTAAAAATGTTTTGGAAGATTCTTTAATGACATGGAAAGAGAATCATGGCATAGTAAATGAAAAAAAAAAAGGTTACAAAATGGTATGTACAGTATAACTCCATTCTTATTAATATATAATATGTATCTGCAAAGAAAAATGACCCAACAGTTAATAATTATCTGAGTGTACAGCATTAAGGGGGAAAGGGGTGTTTACTTTGTGCTTTCCCTACTTCCCTTCCCCATCCCCAGATTTTCTGAAATACACACATCTTGCTTTTCACTAAGAAAAAGAATTTAAAAATTCATCAAGATGTTATTTTTGCCTAATAATTTGGCAAATGTTATTTCAAAGGACAATACATAGTATTGGTAAGGATTTGGGGTAAATCAACATTCACAAAATGTACCCTGCTAATGGTAGTATCAATTGCTACTAACGGCATCATTATAAACTCGGCAGAACAAAATCTTTAAAAACACGGGAAGTATTTTCACCTCTAGGGATTAAGAAAATCATTAGGGATAAATGCAAAAAAAATGCATATATAAACCCAAATGTCTATTTTTAAGTACATGGTTAAATAAGTTACTACGTCAGTATGAGCCAATACTAAATTATTAATATTAAAAATCACATTGCAGGATACTCATTGACATAGAGGTCAGTATTATCAAGGGCAGAAGAGTAAATATTATGCCCCATATAATACTGATTTAATATGAAAATGTATTAGTTTCCTAGGGCTACCATGACATATGCCCACAAACTGGGTGGCTTAAAACAGCAACTTAGTCCCTCACAGTTACGGAGGCTAGCTGGCAGGGTGGCTGCTTGCGGAGGCTCTGAAAGAGCATCTGTCCCATGCCTCTCCCCCAGCATCTGGTGGTTGCTGGCAAGCCTCGGTGTTCCTTGGCTTACAGTCGCATCACTCCAATCTCTGGTGGTTGTCTTGTAACCTTCGACACTGTGAGTCTCTGTGTGTCTTCTCTTAGGAAAATGCCAGTCACTGGATGAAGAGTCCATCCTGATCTATCATGATAGCATCTTAACTAATGACATCTCTCAAGACTATTGTCAAAGGTCATGTTCTGAGGTTTTTCGTTGACATACATTTTTGTAGGGCACCCATCAGCCCACGACATGTATAGAACATACATACAAAAAAGACTGAAAATCTATGCCCACAGTATTTTTATCCCAGGGTGGGTTTAATGAATGACATAAATATTTTTATGTTTTTCTGCACTTAAAAATAAATAGCTTATGTACTGGAGTTACATTTATGTAGGGATTAAGGTCTCAATTTATTTTATGAGGTGAAGATTACCTGTAGTCAAATAGCACTCTTTTCCCTCCTACAGCTCACAAAATACAGAACACATAAGTGTATAGTGTATCTTCTCTCAAAAACATCCAGCACGGCACGGCCACTTCTTCCTCCAGCATCGGAGCGGATTACTGGTCTTCTGGGTGAGCACTAGATGAAGTAGTTGGCTTGTGTTTACATGCTATATTGTACGAGAAAAGAAAAAGAGGTTTTCTAAGCATAAAAGTATAGTTGCAAGTGTTCACGTTAAATGAGCGTGTCATGAGACTCCACTGCTCTACTTTAGGAAAAATAATTTTTTCATCTTTACAAAAAAACACTACCAACAACGGCAATAGAGTCATAAGACTACATAAAAATAATTACTGATTTCAAAATGAACCCCTTTACAAGATTAGGTATATCTGAGTCCTTTTGGATTATTTTAAAGGTCCAGGGAAAGAAAAGCTAAGGAAATAATAATGTTGTGGATATAATTATTGCCAAATTCTGTCCTTTAAAAATTCTTCCCAAGTATACTTTCCTTTCTAAACATTTAGGATTGTGGTTGCTTTCATAACTTTGAAGATAAATGAGCTATATAAAATTCAATTAAAAAAAAAGAAGTCTTGTCATGTACAGAGGCTGACATCGTGGGTAGTCAAAGAATATGTTTAATAAAAAATAATTAAACTTCCATTTGCTCTATAGAACATCATAGAAAGTAATTTAATAAATTACAAATGACTTTTTAAGACGTTTGCTCAACTACAGAAAGCAAATTCAGACTACACAAAACACAACTGGTAAATATTGCAAATGTCCAAAAGAAAAGTTGGACTAAGACTTGTATCATGAAACCTGAAACAAGGACTATAAATACAAGGCAATAACAGCTATAATTCTTTTAGTAACTACCAACACATACTTGGATATTCTTTCAACTGCAACTTTAGTATTATGTAATTCTACTGATATTTTTCCTTATAACCCTTAACTCTCTACAACCATATTTGCATGTGTGTTTTTTTTTAAACCTGATAGCTGGATAACTTTCCCCCAATCAATAATAAATAGAAGTGTCTCAAAACCCAAGAGAATGTTTGAAGTTAATATCAGCCTTAATATTTTTAAAACTGCAATTACTTTATTACATAGAAAGGGAATCACTAAGATGTTAACCAAATTCACTTGAGCATTAATTAGGAAAATACTTTATCTCATAAATTTGATATAAATTAGATTTTAGTGACAAGATCTAGGGCTCCCCCCCCCCCTTTTTTTCTTTTCTTTCCTTTTTTTTTTTAAATCAGGGAAAGGAATAAAGATCATGTGGGTAGAAACAGAGTGAGGGAAGGGAGCTATGTATAGTGATGAAATACTCCATCGGCAACCTAAGTGTACTGTGTTTGAAAAACTTTGGCTATCTCAAAGGTGTACTCTGGTTAAACAAAAGTGCAATACTGCAAAGGGAAGAGACTAAATGTGTAATATATCATTTTCATGATGAAAAATTACTACCCACTTCTCCTGGAGGGGGAATTAGAGTGACTATTGCTAAGACGTTGCATAAAGGACTAGCAATTCAAAGTACTACTTTGGAAAAATACAAAAATCAATTATCATCCCAATGGAACTTACATAACTTTTATAAATACATATAACACTGTCTTTCTAATAAGGGGCTAGTTATTTTACATACAGAAACATAATTTACTGGTAAATGTCTTGTAAAATCCAATATAATTGCTTAATTCATGACAAAGCAATAGATTTCTATCATCAAAACACACTGAAAGGTTTTTTCCCCAGTGAAAGTGGAATTATGTTTTCCACCCTAACTGTATCCCCTTGCAAACTTTATCACTGACTTACATTCAAGTACCAGAAGAATGCTAACATTTATCTCTCCTTAGGATATAAGTGGTATTTTACATCCAATTCAGTTCTTTGTTTTATATGTATTTGCAGATAAACCTGGACCTCTACCTTGTCAGAATAATAGCAGCTTTAGAAGGAGAAACTGTATCACAAATCAAATATCAGACAAATTTTACATGGTAAATGAAGGGCTCTAAGAAACTGATCAGAAGCCTTGGGCTTCATTTTGTGGTTTACAGGTATAACTTGTATATTTTTTTGAGATTATTCAAAGTGCATTTTCAAAATGGGTGACTCAGCATATTTAACATAAACTGAACACCCAACACTGATTCTGGGCGACATTTCGTCTGCTTACACTTAGAAAAAACTCAAGATGAATTTAGACTGTTTGCATATGTTATCTGTTCATTTTGAAATATTGCCATAACGTAAAACACAACTAGGAATCTACACAAATAAAGCAAACAAACAATCCCTTTACATGAAGTATATGCTGTGCTGAAAGTTCTTTTCAGTGGCATTTCATGAGTTTGCCTTTCAGAACCCTGGGGAGCAGACATTACTTATCTGAGATATAATTATGTCTACTGGGAGGCCAGACTTTGTGAAGTTAAAAGTAAGTATGTCTAGAGGGTGCCAAAGTCACATGAGACAGGATTATTTTATGACTTGACTTTACTAATATCAGAGTTAATTCAGTGAAAATCAAGTCATATTTCTTGCCAGATTAACATGATATACAGGATGTGTTTAAAAAACCCCTGAAAACAAGTATAGAATTAGAAACGAATGTAAACTTCCTAAACTAACTCAGCTGAGGTAACAGGTAGCCAGTTAAAATGGCTGATTGGGAAACTTATTTCTTCTTCCAAACACACTTGTACCTGAATTGGAAACATCAGCAGTGCATCAAAACACTAGAGCATTTTCATGTAATTAAAGCAATGAATGGTGATGTAGATTCTACAGCTTTCATGACATTCATTAGCTGCCCAAATTATTGCTGAGTTTTGATCTGTAAATTATAGGTGTCAAGGAGGCTGTAAAACTATATTCAAATTAAATCAGTAATATGCATAAAGTATTCTGTGTTCACTGCAAATATATTAAATATACAACTCTTATTGAGCATAATTTTCATAAAATTAACCCCCAACAAAATTATTATGCCTTTTGTTGTAATTTTACACCTTTATGTAGTTGATAGTACATACGAGTTCAAAAACTTATGAACCTTAAGAAATATTACATGCAAAATGTCTCTGATAGCAGTTTGCACTTCTAAACAAATAACTGAAATGTTCGGTCAGTAAGTTATGGATGCACTCCACACTGGGGTATTTACAATGGATGATTAAAGAAAAAAAAAATCCAAAACCAGTTCGTAATGTAAGCATCGCCCAGGAATCAGTCTTCGCCACTGGAATCCGAGTCCTCGGATGACGGCGAGGTACTGTCAGACCCAGAGGAAGCACCGGCTCTCTCTGACCCCTCGTCTGTGCTGTTTTCAGTGCGAGGACTCGGCTCAGTTCCCCCTTTGTCTTCCTGATCGCTAACTCTGGAATCTTCTTCCTTTACTTCCACAGACTTAGACGAGCCTACGTCACTGCTCATGCTTTTCTGCACATCAAAAGTATTGGACTGGGACAAAGCTGGAATATGAAGATTAAGGCCTGGAGTGAGAAGCCCTGGATAGAGTATATTAGAGAGTAGCAGTGGGTTAAGAGCTAGGGAGTTGGCAGCTGCAGCTGCATTTAATGCAGCAGTAGAGGATGTTGAAGGAGAACTTGACTCAGAGTTTTCTCCACAATTCTCTGAATTTTGGCTCTCTGTCCTTTCTTTTTTTCCTTCTAGCTCCTTACAGTCATTTCCCTTTTTCTCTTCTGTTTCAGATTCTGCAGGCTTTGTCAAGAGTCCGCCCATGCCCAACAGATTTGGTAATCCAGGCATTCCTGACAGCAGCATGGGGAACATGGCGGCCACGTTTTTAGCTTCTCCTCCAGAAGAAAGGCCAGCAGGCATTCCCATCAGCCCTGCGGTTACTTGCAGTGACTGCAAGTTTTGTAGGTTTTGTTGTAAGGCCTGAAGAGTTGTGAGATCCATACCTGGAAGTAATCCATTGGCTAGCAAAGGACTGCCTGCAACACTGGTGGCATTGGCAGCCGCCGCCGCGGCTGTGGCTTTTGCAATTCCACTTTTAGGCCGTCTCCCTCGCCTGCTTACTTCCTCTCTCACAACAGGGCCAGTGAGAATACGTTCGTACATACTCTCTGGAAGAAATCCCTGAAAGAGAAAATCATTAATAACAGCTGTATTAAAATCAATAGCTATTATCTTGTGATACAAGTTACCTATTAAAAATAATTAATAAACTTGGTATGTATAACATAAATCATGCAAGAGATCCCTTAATTTCTTAGTATTTTTTTAGTGGTTTTAAACAGCTCTTCCCACCTCTCATCTAATCTAATAAGAGTAATATGCAAATTAACCCTCACTCTGTTACACCACAAGCCACGTCCACCAACCAATCAGGACCAAATATGCACATTAACTCCACTAAGATGGTGGCAGCCACAGAGCTGGAATTGCCTGGGGCAATGGAAGAAACCAGGACCCTGTGGGCCCTGAGCTCTAGTCAAGGTTATAAAGTTTCAATTATAGAAGATAAACAAACCCTAGATACCTGTGGGGCTGGGACCTTGGGTTGCCAGGGGCAATCCAGGCTTGGGGGGGGGGACCTAAGGCAACAAAGTTTCAATTATACAAGTTAAATAAATCCCAGATACCTGTTTCAAGCTAGGCACTACAGTAGGGACCCAAACCCTGAAGGGGCTGTGGGAAGCCTGAAAACAGCCCTCAACCCCTCACCCAGGCGGGCCACATCCCCATGGGGTGAGGGTCCCCACTGGGGCGCTTGGCCAGCCTGCAAACAGCCATCATCCCCTCACCCAGGCTGGCAAGGCACACTAGCAGGTGGACATCCCACAAGGGATCCCAGACTGCACTGAGGGACACCCCCCCCCCCCCCCCCCCGAGTGCACAAATTTTTGCGGACCGGGCCTCTAGTTTTATCATAAGAGAGCAGAGAGGCTTCTAGCTTTCCTCCATGTGGGGACACATTCATTTGTAGAATAATTGGAAAGTCCAAAGAAATTGTTTCTTGAGGGTTACTCCCTACACCCTTACATGCTTTATATCAGAAACTATTCTGGAAGTCTAAAGAAATGCCCCTCTTCTAATCGGGAATGACAATAAGGAAAAGCCCGAGGAAGTGAGTGGGAGGTTAAGGTTACAATGAGATGCTTCATGTGAATCTTTTGACTCTCTCTTTGGGAATTAGGGACACAGCAAAGCTGAAAAAGATACTCAACAGGGGGAAAATCCCTTGGCTCAGAACTGCAGCAGCACCTGTCCAGGACAATGGAGAACTATCTATACTACTTTCTTATTATTCTCCCTGACTTTCTCGGACTCAAAAATCCTGTAAGTTTTAGGAGTTTAGTACCTATAGACCAGCATTGTCCAACAGAAAGATAATTTAAGTTACATAAGCAATTTTAAATTTCCTAGTACAACATTAAAAGGTAAAATAGAAATGGGACATTAGTTTTAGTAATATAATCTATTTAACATAATATAAGCAAAATATTATCAGTTTAATATGTAATTTGTGAGAATTATGAGATATCTTTTCTTTTTTTCTAAACCAAGTCTTCAAAATCCAAAGCCAGTGTTTTACTCTTATATTTTTAAATATATATATATTTTATTGATTTTTTACAGAAAGGAAGGGAGAAGGATAGAGAGTTAGAAACATCAATGAGAGAGAAACATCGATCATCTGCCTCCCGCACACCCCCCGCTGGGAATGAGCCCGAAACCAAGGTACATGCCCTTGACCGGAATCGAACCTGGGACCCTTCAGTCCGCAGGCTGACGCTCTATCCACTGAGCCGAACCGGTTAGGGTGAGACTAGTATATTTCAAAAGCTCCAGAGCCCCACGGGCCTAGGTACTACCATCTGTGACAGTTCAGTTCTAGACAGAGGTTTAAAGTCATCTCATGGGATTGTTTTTAATTTTGTTTTGAGTGGAACAACTTAGTCTTCTTTATATAAGCACTAGACTCTACAGCAGAAAACAAAAGTATGCAAAGAAAATGAACATCACATCTGCAACTCCACCATTCAGACAGCCACTGCAAATGTTTCAGGATGTGCGCTTCCATTTTTCTTTTGTACATAAATACAAATTCTGCAATTCTCCCCACCTCCTTTTCTAAAATAAAATGGCATCACACAACATAGTTGTATAACCTGTACTTTTCATTTGGATATCTACCGAAATAATAGCTATTATTCACTCAGCACTGACCTTGCGGTTAGGCCTGGCTATTCCAAGAGACTAACTACTATCCCATTTAACAGACTGTGAACTTTCTCCGCCTTCTCATTAGATGTGTCTCTAAGAAACAATTGTTCAAATATTTGCATGGTTTTCTAACATATGGGTAAACTATTAGCATATTCCCAATTTTATAATACTATATTATGACTTTTATCTAGTTCTTTCCCCACCTCTGTGATTATTCTTTGTGGCATTGTTCAGAGATATAATTAAATGGCATCTAACTTTTTAAATGATATCTGAGTTATGAAATACTCACAGATTGTTTAACAACATCTCCCCATTCAGGAGCGACTCCATATTCTGAATTTTCTTTCAGGAATCTACACAAATCTTTCAGAGGAGGAGCAAATGCACCTCCAACCTGTAAGCAAAAGGACTCATAGTGATAAACAGAAATCTGTCACGGCTATGAAGAGAGTTGTCCCATTTCTTCACGGTTTCTCCACCTTTGCACTATAGACATTTTGGAATTGTGGTGTGGAGGGTGGTCCTGTGTACTGTACACAGTTTATCAGCACCCTCAGCCTCAACCCACTAGAGGTGGACAGCATCCTCCCACTGCCCTCTCCCGTTACCGACCCAACACCCACCTCACTACTCTTTGAGTGGCTATCAGAAATGTCTCTAGGTATTACCAGCTATCCTGGAGGATAAAACCGCCCCCTGTGCAGAACCACTGCTTTGGATATAGTGTTCTGGGCAGTGTCGATACTCAGGCACAGCTAGTAAAGTGCCTTCTTTATTTCATTCAACAGCTTAACCAAAGATATAAAATTACAGTCCATGCCTTTCCCCACAAATCTGCTAGGTTTAATCCACTTCCAGACCTGTTAGAAAACACTGCATAACGCATAGTGTTTTAGAGACTGCTTAAATATTGAACCCATAGAAAAGAACAGCAAAGATGTAAATACCTTTCTGGCGTTTCTTCTGTTAATCAGCTGGACACGTTCCTCCCCGGTGAGACTGTTGACATCTAGTTTATTGGGGTTTCTGCAGCGATGCCTTTTTTGTTTGGGCCTCCCTTCATGGAGCTGCATTCTCTAAAACAAAAGATACAGAAAGAGCCTTAAAATCTTCACTTGTGCAAACGGTACAATGAGCTGATAAGTTATTGCATGAATCTTTTCCTCTACTAATAAACTTAAACATTATTCTAGACCATCATAAGGATAATGCATCATGCTCATCCTGGAGAGTAGCTCCCGACATCAGGACATTGCTGGTTTCTTCTTTAATGCCTTCAAAGGAGTGTCCCTGGAGCACTGCCCAAAGAAGTTACCAATAATGCTGGACAGCTTCCTCTAAAGTGTAGAGCTCTTCACTTCTTTCCCTGGTAAATTTCATCGGAAATATCAGATTTTCTCTCGGCTCTGACTCAATTTACGTGTACTAGAAGGGCTAGTGGCTTTCATTTCTCGTCATCTTACTGACAGCCTTTCTTATTTCTTCTAATTGTCACAATACCCAAAGACATTATTCTCATTCTACAAATGAGACTAGGCTCAGAGTTCATCTCCCTCAAGGTCCTACAGTCTGTGATATCTTGCAATAAAAACTTTTTCGGAGACACTTTCCCCCTTCCCATGTGGGAGTTCATTCTGTGGGACTCTTTCCCCCTTCTCTCATAAGGGAGTCTGTACTTGTTCTTCAATAAATCTCCACCTTTGCTACAAAAACAAAAACAACTCTTTCCATCAAACCATGCTGCTTAGTTTTGCAACTGTCAACAAAACAGGCCTGGATGCGTGTAGCTCCTTCCAGCCGATCAGAACATTTAAAGGGACTAATGCTCAAACTATTTAGCGAGCATACCAACCCCATCACAGCCAAGATCTAAATCAACCTTTTCATCCAGTTACTCTTCCCCCACAAATTCTCTCACAAATTTGGAATATCAGACTGGTCATTACTTTATGTATATACTTATACTCCTACCCTCATTTATCTCTTCATAATTGTTCTATAATGCCTAGAATATGCTCCTCTGTAATAACGTGGTCAAGTGTCCAGTAATTCTTTTATGATCCATCAGTGACATGTCACCTCTATTTTCCTGTGTCTTTTCCCAGATACTTTACTCTGTCTACACAGAGTAATAAATGTTTTATCTGCTTCCATGGCATTTTATACATACCCCAGTTACAGGATATATATATATATATACCATGTTATAATTATTTAGCTATAGATATATCACAATAGCACATGTGATCATTAAATCATTAAAGTATCCCAGGAAAGTTAAACTAGTTATTATTTCATACTTTATTGTAATAAAAGCTGCTTTTAAAAGTGTTACTAAAATATTAACAAAATTATACAAAACATTACAATATAAAGTTCATTTGCAGTGAAAAATAAATGGATACAAGTTTAAACAATAAAGATTCCTCTGCGCAATAAGAGGAAGGTATTATAATCTTTTAAAATAGCAACCAGCACACAATAGTTTTAATAAAAATTTACTGACAATACATATTTTGTAACCTGTAAAGTTATAGTTGTAAACTAACAATTCTCATTATTTTTTAATTGAAATGTTCATTCCATGACTGCTCATCAGATTAGTGAAAACTCCTTTCCTCAAAATTATAAGAGCTTTATTTGGCCTTTAAAAAAAAAAAAAAATCAAAAGAAATTAAATGAAAACTCAAGAATTTGTGGTATCCTTTCAGAAAAACTAGAGATCTGACAGAAATTCAACAACTAAGACCGAGGGCCTCTGTTCCAGACTAGTAGGTCATTTCATGGTGACAGTAACAGAACTAAATATATATTACATATACAAACACATTAAAATATGCATTACAGACACAGCCCCATTCTAGCCACTGGAGTTTTTATACTTCCTTTCATTAAACAAAAAACAACAAGGTAATTAATTTTCTTTTTCTTAATGAAATAATAATCTCTCTGCATTTAAACTTCAGATTTTCATTTCTTAATCACTGACTCAATAAATATATACAGGGAGCCAGATACTATTCTATGTATCAGGAATGATGTGCTAAGTGCTTGGGATACAAAGATGAATAGGACACAGTCCTTAAGCAGCTCATAGGGTAGTAGAGAGCCTCAATGGCTTATCCATTTACTATTCATAATGGAGGCAGATGAAGCAGGCCTGCTAGGGTCACTGGATGAAGGATATGCTTTACTCTTTTTCTTAATAATGTACAGAGAAATGTCAAGGGAGATGGGCACAAAATTTGGTACATCAGTATCTGTAAGTAACATACTGCAAAATGAAATAATAGGTTTCTATGAGTGAGAAGAACCAAATGCTCATAAAGTAGCAAGTAGTATTTCAGGGATATGGAAGAAGGAAATGAAATATAACGATTCTGCCCTGGCCGGTTTGGCTCAGTGGAAAGAGCATCAGCCTGTGGACTGAAAGGTCCCAGGTTCGATTCCAGTCAAGGGAACATGCCCAGGTTGCGGGCAAATAAAAAAAGAAATACAATGATTTTCATCTTTGATTAATGTAACTGTGCATCTGGAGAAACATAGCTATATCCTTATAACTTGAAGAAGAGCATAAGAGTAGTAGTTTATTTATTCACTGTTTAATTAAATCTTTATTGTTGAAAGTATTACATATATCCCCTTTTTTATTCCACTGACCCCTTGTAGCTCGCCCAAAAGTACTAGTGTAGATACTGAATTTAAGACTTATTAGCTCTGAGGCCTTAGACAATGTACTTGAAATTTCTTTATCTATAAACTAGTCATAACAATGCCATTTTGATAAAATTGTGTTAAATGGTATAATACATGTTAAGTGCTAAGTGTAAAGACAAGCACACATTAAATCTCAGTGTTAGCAATTATTATTATTATTATTATTATTATTATTATTATTATTAAACAAGCTCCTTGAGGGAAAGGACTGGAAGTTTTATGTCTCTACAGCCTGTACTGAGTCTAACAGTACTGTGTTATCACAGGTGATTTTTCTTGTTAAATACTTGTGGAACGCAGAACGGAAAAATGAAAAATGACATTGCATTGTATCATGGGGAAGGTCGCAATTATTTCTTTCTGTGAATTTTCCTCTAAGTCTTGGGCAGAATACAAAATCAATAGAAGTGGATGAGAATTTAAGTTTCATCGTAATAGGTTTGGTAAATCATCGAAATAACATATCCCAAGATTTGTAAAGGATCACCTACAGGAATAAAAGCTCCTAAATCTTCCACATAACCTGGGTGCTCCTTAAGCCATTTATCCAAATCCTTTCTCTTTGGTGCGTCATCACCAGCAAGTCTTGTTCCATCTTTCAGGTGAATAACTGGGACTGGACTTTCTGTATCAGGAATGCCTTGAGGCTGAGAATAGGACAGTGCTGGGTTTATCCCTGGAGTAATTTGTGAGGTGGTTAAGCCCAAAGTAACCTGAGAAAACACCAATTGAAAATTTTATTTCCATGCTTATTATGTTATTTCGTTCTAATAAAAGATTTCCTTTTGAACAATAAAAAAATATAAGTTGTTTAAAAGTCTGCAAAATCTTTCAAATTTCAGATTTTCATGAATCTTGGCCAGTGTGGAATTCTACTGAGATACAATCTAAAACTAT
>PVJC01043074.1:0-14630 GCA_004026665.1 Murina feae
GGTCCGCGATCTCGTCGCTCCCCCTCCCAGCCTGTGCCTCCGGGGCTCCGGCTGCAGCGTCAGCCTCGGTCCGGCCTTGGCGGCGGCGGCGGCGCATCGGCCTCCTCCCCGCGCCCCGCGGCGCTCCTCTGCCCCGGTCCGCAGCGCCCCCGCCCTCGCCGCCCCGGTGCCGGCCTAGGCCGCGGCCTCAGCTCCGGGATCGTGTCGGCGCCGCCCGCTCCCGGCCCGCCCCCTATGGGCCCCGGCTAGAGGCGCCGCCGCCGGCCCGCGGAGCCCCGATGCTGGCCCGGAGGAAGCCGGTGCTGCCGGCGCTCACCATCAACCCCGCCATCGCCGAGGGCCCATCCCCCACCAGCGAGGGCGCCTCCGAGTGAGTGGGCCGGGCGGGGCGAGGATGGAGGGTGCGGGATCCCTGAGTGGTGAGGTCAGGGGAGGGGTCCTCAGAGGAGGGGATGGGGTGGGAGGGGTGGAGCCCCTGAGTGGTGAAGGTGGGAGGGGTTCCGGTAGTGAGGTTGGAATGAGGGGAGGTTCCTTGGGGAAATGAGGAGGTGTGGGGCCCTAAATAGTGAAATTTTGGATAGTGGGGGGTCCCTGAGTAGTGAACCGGAGTGAAATGAGGTCCCTGCAGGAAAATGATGGGGTGTGGGGCCACTGAGTACTGAAATTGGAGTTAGGGGGGAGTCCCTGAGTAGCGAATCCTGGGTGATGGTTGGGAGGAGGGTTCCTGAGAGGCGAGGATGGGTCAGGTGTCCCTAGCAGTGAAATCAAAGTTTGGGAGGGTCCCTGAATAGGGAGGTGGAGGGAGGGGGTCCTAGCATACCCTGAACAGGTGAGCGAGGTCCCTGGGAGTGAGGATGGGTGAGGAAGTCCATTGAAGACAGGAAAGAGATGCCTGAGAAGTGAGGATGTGGGAGGGATCCCTGAGTGGTGGAGTAAGCAGGGGGAAGGCTCCCTGAGGGAATTTGGGGGGAAGGAAGCCCGAGAAAATCCTGCTCATTGGGGGTGAAGTCCCTGAAGCTGGGGAGAGTGGTGAGGAGGTCCAGAGGAAGCTGGGGAAGCAGGGAGTGCAGAGAATTTGGAGGGGCAGGTTGTGTGGGAGGGCAATAGGAGACACATCTAGGAAAGAAGTGGGGACCCTGCTGGGACCTCTGACAGCAGATACGCAGAGATTCTGAATCTAACGGATTGGCAAAGCTGGGGGGGGGGGCTGGAGAAGTGCAAGAGGTTTGAGGGTTTGAGGCCGTTGAGGGGAGCAGGAGGACTTGTGGAGAAGGGGACAGAAAGGAACATCCCTGGGTGGTGGGATGACAGGATGGCAGTATCTTACTGTGGGAAGTCACACAGGGGGACTACTTGACCCCTGAAGTCCCTATGGCCTCCCACTCCTGTTCTGCATGGTGGAGCAGAGCAGGACAGCCCCAGAGGCCCCTGGCCAGGGGCACTTTGCTGTGCTTGCGGTGTGACTCCCATGAAAACCAGATGTGATCCCTTTCTTGTGTGCATCAGGTGAATGGCATGTTTCGTGCCTCTCGGGACTAGGCCTTCTGCCACCTGGGTGAGGGGTAAGGTGAGGGTGAAGGTAAAGACGTGAGTCTTGATGCATATGTGTGTGAGTTGACATCTTTCTCTGTCTCCAAGCGCATAGCTCAATGTGGGGACGTGTCCCTTATAGTAAAAAATTCACTCCTCTTTTTACAAGACAGCTCTTTCTTCATAATCTCTCGCTCACTTGCTCTTTCTCTCTCTCCCTCTCTCTCTCTTTTTTTTTTATGTGGTGTCTGATTTCCATCCCTTCAAGAATCCCCCAGTAGAGGAAGCCAGCCATTGGGATTCCAGGGTTTTTTATAACCACAGTTGTGTTGCCATTAAATTTAAAATGGATTAATCAGCTGACTCCAGAATGCATTTTAGATGTCATAGGGCAGTGCTGGAGACCTTCCAGAGATTAGCCTCAAAAGTTGTCTCTTGACCCTCCAGTGAAGGAACTGTGTCGCCTTCATTCTTTCCTTTGCCTTCTCTCTTCCGTCCATCAGAATCCTTCTCATTCCTTCTTCATTGAGGTCTTGGTTCACCAGGCATCCAGTGAACACCTGCTGGGCCCCTGGTCTTGGTTTAGGAGGACACTGTGAGGAGCAAGGGCCATCAAGAACACAGACTGGCCCTCGCTGGTTTGGCTCACTGGATAGAGCATCAGCCTGCGGACCGGGGGGGTCCCGGGTTCGATTCCGGTCAAGGGCATGTACCTTGGTTGCAGGCACATCTCCAGGGGGGAGGTGCAGGAGGCGGCTGATTAATGCTTCTCTCTCATCAATGTCTCTAACTCTCTATCCCTCTCCCTTCCTTTCTGTAAAAAATCAATAAAATATTAAAAAAAGAAAAAGAAAAAAAAGAACACAGACTGGCCCTGGCTGGTTTGGCTCAGTGGATAGAGCGTCAGCCTGCAAACTGAAGGGTCCCTGGTTCGATTCTGGTCAAGGGCACATGCCTGGGTTGCAGGCTCGATCCCCAGTAAGGAGCATGCAAAAGGCAGCCAATCAATGATTCTCTCTCATCATTGATGTTTCTCTCTCTCCCTCTCCCTCTTCCTCCCTCCCTCCCTCCCTCCCTCTCCCTTCCTCTCTGCAATCAATAAAAACACTTTTTTAAAAAAAATTTAAAAACACACACACATACCACACACAGACTGTGTAATCAGGAAGGATACAGGTTTGATTCCGGACACCACCACTTGCTAGAGTTGTGCCCTTCGGGCTGCTTACTTACCCTCCCTGGGCCTGTTCTCTCATCGTGGGCTGGGTCTACAGGAGACCCCGCCTCCCAGGAGGACTGAGAGAATTAAACAAGATATAGTGTGATGGTGTTTATAGAGCTCTGGTTTACTTGCTCAGGAAATGACACCTGCCTTCCAGCCACCTCTGTGCAGTACCAGCTCAGGTGGCATTGCCCAGTGGCAGGTTATCTTGTTCCTGGCCTGTGTGCCCCTTTGCTCAAACCTCTTTAAGTTGTAGGCGAATCCTACTCACTTGGGGATTGATATTCATGAATTTGTTTATATTTATTGCACATCGCAAAATATATTTTGATCAAATTATTAGATCAAATGTATTAAAGTTAATTTCACTTGATATATATTTTTAATGTACTCATAAATTTTAAATTGCACATGTTGTTTACATTCTATGTTTGAACAGCACTGGGTTGGTTCTTGTGAGCATCGCGCTAAAGTCTGCCTGCCTGTTACAAGGAGCTGCTTTTTACCCCAAGGCACTAGTGAAAATAGCTAATTGTCAAATTTTCTTTGAAAAGTCCTTGAATCACCCAATAAAGTGCAATGTACATGTGGGTTTTTAATAACCGGCCCAGAAATGTGTGTGGGTATAAATGCCTAATGTTTACAGTTGTACTCGGGGTGTAATAAGAGTGTGCTGCTCTGACTGGTTTTGCTCAGTGGATAGAGCGTCGGCCTTTGGACTGTAAGGTCCCAGGTTCGATTCTGGTCAGGGGCATGTACCTTGGTTGTGGGCACATCCCCAAGGGGGAAGTGTGCAGGAGGCAGCTGATCGATGTTTCTCTCTCATCGATGTTTCTAGCTCTCTATCCCTTTCCCTTCCTCTCTGTAAAATATCAATAAAATATATTTTTTTTAAAAAAAAAAGAGTGTGCTGGTTGATTGGAATGCCCTGGAATTATCTGCACTATGTCAGTCAGTCTGCTCTTCATGTAAATTACAACTTCTATCTTCGGCCCATTGGTTCCTGCTCTTTGCTCTGAGGCCACTAAAAAGGAGTTTGCTCTTCCATCCTCATGAAGATAGACATCCTGGCCTGGGCCTTCACTCCTCTGATGCCCAGTCATGTCTCCCCAGTTCCATGTCTCCTTCCAGAGAGGTAGGGAACGCTTGCGTCAGGAAGGAGAGCTCCTGAATCCTGTTACAGGACCATTGAACCAGAGCTGGTCCTCCAGGTCCTGAGGTCCCCTAACCTTTGTGAGCAGAGAGAGAGGCAGTGGCGTCAGTTCTCGGGGAGCCAGCTTTCTCTTCTGGTCAGCTGTGTGTATGCAGGTCTTCTTTCTCTTCTGCTAGATCCTCGGCCCCTCAAGCCCAAGAATCAAATCTGATTCATCTTTGCATCCTCCTGGTTGCAAACCCGGGACCTGGCCACAGGTACCCTCAGCCCAGGTCGAGTCATGTGGGCACTTGCACACTCCTCACTAATCCTTGCCGTTGGGTCTCTGCAGAGCCAACTTGGTGGACCTCCAGAAGAAGCTAGAGGAACTAGAGCTTGATGAGCAGCAGAAGAAGCGGTTAGAAGCCTTCCTCACCCAAAAGGCCAAGGTTGGGGAGCTCAAGGATGATGACTTCGAAAGGATCTCAGAGCTGGGAGCCGGGAACGGCGGGGTGGTCACCAAGGTCCAGCACAGACCTTCGGGCCTCATCATGGCAAGAAAGGTGAGAGGTGGCCAGTGGCAAGGCAGGTGTTCTGTCCCTGTGCTCTGTGGGTGACATGTATTGGGAGCAGGTTCCTGGGAACAGGAGAGCAGTTTGAAAGGTGCCGGCCTCTGTCTTCTGCTGGCGCCTGTGCTCAGAAGCCTTCCCATCATGGTTGGTTCTCATTCCTGAAAAAGAGTTCGGCTTCCAGTTAGAATGCAGCAATGCCGGCTTGCCTCAAGCAGCTCTTCCTCGCTATTACTGGCCTTTGCCTTCAGGGCGGCTTAAATTCAGATTCCCAGAAAGCTGGGGGAGTTTTCAGGAAGAAAGGATGAGATTGAAATCCCCTTTGAACCAGCATTACCCTGATTTCACAACCAGGAGAAAACACTGCACACCCAAGACAGGGCCTCTGCTGCGATGGGCCCTGGGCAATGGGGTAACTAAACCACCTGTATGGTCCGAGTTCTCCCAAGAATCAGAAGCACTAGGATGTCACAGCCTATGTCTGGAGGCAGAATTCCCTCTCCTTCGGAGGACCTCGGTCTTTTCTCTGTGGGCCTTCAACTGATTGGATGCCCACTAAGGGGGGTGTTGTCTGCTTTTCTCAAAGTCAGGTGATTTCCATGTTAAATCACATCTGAAAAATACCTGCACAGTGACATCTGGACTGGTGTTTGACCAGACAGCCGGGTACTGTGGACACATTAAAGGAAACATCACCCCGCCCTTTAGTACAAACCTTGGCTCTGAGAAGTTCTGGGCCTCCTTCATCTGGGCCTGCACAGTGCAGCCTCCTACTAAACATTCGCGAATAACCCTGGGAGAATAGGAGTGGACGAGAAGGATGTGACTCTCGGGAACAGTGGCTTCCAAACACATAGCTGCAGCGGCTTCACGCTGACCAGTTGTTTCACTCACAGTCGTGTTCTTTCAGACATTGGTGTCCGGAGCAGGTCCCACCTTCCCTGGGAGTGATGAGCTTGGTTTTCATGGGTTTTAGCTCTGTAGCTATTTCTCCTGCCTCTAGAGCACTGCCCTCCTCCTGCAGCCTATTTCTGTCCTGTTAGCGCAGGCAGCCTTTTCAAAACCAGAGCAGCCCCAGAAATCTCTGGTCTGCCATTGCCCGCAGCACCAGGAAGAAAAATCAGGTATGAGCTTCAGGGAGGGGGAGGGGGACGGGGCGAGAGACTTGAGAACCGGGCTGGTCAGAGTTTGTACCGGGGACCCAGGGGTTCTCTCAGGCCAGCTGAGGGATCTTCCAGGTGTCCCCAACAAGCCTTGTATCAGCGTGAATCTGGGAGTCTGTCTGCAGTTTGATGAAAGCCTGTGAAGACGTCAGACTTTAAAATTGGGACAGAGACGTTCTGTAGTCAGGTTGGCGGTGGTGCTGTCCCAATGTCAGTTTTCTGGTGTGGCTCTTCATCATAGAAGATGTCGCGGTTGGGGGAAGGGTGTGGGACTCTGCTGTTTTTGCAACTTCCCTCTGCTTCTTTAATTCTTTCAAAATAAAAAGTTAGTGTTTTTTTGTGTGTTTTTTTTAAGGTCCAATAAATGAGGGTCAGGACCTCAGATTTTGTTTCCTATAGATCTTAACCTCCTCCTCCCAGCAGTTGTCAGAACAGTGCAGGCAGTTGGCAAATACATTGAACGAGAAGGCTGTCTACCTGGGTATTGTGGTCTGGGGCTGTGACTCCTTATGGCCCAGGAGCCCTGGACTGCTCCGGGGGTCAGGGGCTCCTTTTAATCCATCTGGAATGTCAGTCCACTTGGGAGGTCTGTTGCCTTTATTCAGTTGAGGGCACAGGTGGGAAAATTGGCAAGACAAAATAATTTTTAAGCAACAGTGGCCTCATCCCTTCCTCCACTACCCTGGTTGGAATTCCGAATTTCCCGGGAAGCCTGCTATGAATTCCACACATTCCGAGTGTGTAGGCTTATCAGATCTCCAGAGGCAGCCTGCCGCAGGTGTGAGGGTGAAGGTTGGGCGGAGCTCCTGGACGCCCATACAGCTCCTGCTCTGTGGGCCAGCATCCCTCCGATCCCTGTGATTGGCAGAGGATCATCCTAACCAGTAGGACGGGCTGGGGAAGCTACAAGACCAGTTCGGTAAGGCCCAAGTAAACCAGTCTCTCAATTTCTACAGTCAGGCTTGTTCATAAATTTTTTTCTTGACCTATCATGGCTCACTAACTCCCGCATTCTTCTGAGGCCCTAGGAACGAAACCTCTGGGAGACCTGGACCAGGGCAGCTCTTGGGAGAGTTTAGCATATTCGTTATGCAGCAGGGGGATCTTGATTCCCCCTCTACTTGAAGCAAAGGAATGTGTACTTGCTTCTACAACCAAGGTCATGTGACCCACCCAAGGCCACATAGTGCTGCTAGCTGCCCTGTGTCAAAGCCAGTGTTAAAACCTTGACACGTGTTCTCATTTAAATGGAGCGACCTCTCCATTTTACAGGTGAGAAAACTGAGGCTAGTTTGGGTCTTATCTGAATTGGATTGAACCTTTGTGGCTGACCCTGACCCTGTGGAAGCTGTCAGGGATTTACCTCCAGAATCCATGTGCCTCTTTTCTAGTTGTACCCTCCACCCCGTTCCTAGCTCAGATGCCCTGTCCTGCAGTAGCAATGGCCGGAAACTCCTAGAAGGCTATGTGTTTGATTGGAACTTCCAGCACTATTCTGACTTATCAGCGAGTGCTGCATTGGCCCCAGACGGCTGCTGTGAAAGAGGATGGGTGCTGGCAGTTCATGAGCTCAGCCCCAATCCTGACCTGACTGCTCACCAGCTGGGTGTCCGTGGGGATGAAATTTCATGTCTCAGAATCTGAACTTGCTCATCGGTGCAGTGAGGGCAGTTACCCTGTCCCACCAGGGTTGTCACCAAGGCGAATTGTGAGCACACGCGCCTTCCCATTCCTGCTCTTTGCACACCCTCAGTGCCGACTCCCGCTCAATCCGGAAGGTTTGCTTTACAAGACCCATTAAAACAGGTCACGTAGCAGCAGCCCCTACATCCCCTCCCTTTTCTTTACTACATTCCCTCTTTACAACTGTCCCCAAAACCTCTCACGTCCCAGGCCTTGTTTCACCTTCACCCCACTCCAGGCTTCCGCGCCCTCTGGGAGCCTGTGCAGTTCTCGGTTTTGTCCACCCTTCCTCTTCTCTAACGCCTGCTGGACTCTTGCACCCCTGCCACTCATTCATCTGTGGCTCCTTTCAAGTTCTTAGTCAAGAGCCTCTCTGAGTCAGATACGGCTACTGAGCTGTTGAAATGTGGTCAGTTTCAGTTAAGATGTGCTACATGTGCAAAAAACACACACCAGATTTCAAGGGCTCTGTGTGGAAAAAAAAGTCATTAATATTTTTATGTCCATCACATGTCAATATTTTTTGATACATCACATTAAATTAAACAAAAGACATGAAAAATTCATTTCGCCTGCTTCTTTTTTTTCTTTTTTTTTCGCCTGCTTCTTTTTACTTCATTAATATGGTGGCTGAAGGATTTTTAAATTTTGTATGTGGCTCATGGTATATTTCTGTTGGACGGCCCGGGTCTCCATCACCCTGCGCTGCCTACGCATCAGCCTCCCATCTTCCACGCGAACATCAGAGCTTCGTTTTCAGACCCGACATCTCAACCCTTCCAAGCACGTATGTGTGCATATGTTGGGCAGCTCCTCGAAGCAGTCCCACCGAAGGAGAGAGCATGCTGGAGTCCTGGTGTGGTTGCAGTCCTGGAGGTGGCCGCGGGGGTGTGCAGTGTCCCGGGGAGGGTAGTTAGGCTGGGCTCTGCAGGCTAGGTTGGGTGGAGAACCAAATGCCCCCAGGGCCCCAGTCACGGAGGTACTGCCTGGGCAGGGTGGGGGCACCAGGCACCATGCTGCTAGGACCTGCCAGAGTACTCAAGGTCACAAGGGTCATTGGCATGGGCCTGTGAGCAGGTGACACTTCCCACACATACCCTGTGACTCCCCTTCCCTCCCCTCCAACTTGGTACACACCCCTTCGTGCCTTGGTGTCCTCAAACAGGCAATTCTTTGTCTTTCTTTCTGGAACGCTGGCCCCAGTGTCACCTGAGCTCCAGATCACCTCTCCATGGTTCCTCCTTTGGGGCACCCCCACCTTTCGGGGTTGTTTCACCTGCTTCTCTTCCCTCTCGATGGCATATCTCCGAGCAGGGTCATCTTTGCTGTCTTTCTCCTCATCGCTGACCTCTGTTGTAACTGACTTTATGTAAATATCTGAGTTGATGGCAGTCACTTTCAGATGCCTGTGATCTGCCTCTGCCCCTCTGGCGAAGGGGTATTAATCGCTCCTTTTCCTTAACTTACCACGATGGCTGAGCATCTAGGATTCTAAGTAGCCAGGACCCACAACCTTCACTCGGTGTCGCTGGGCAGGGGATCTTGGTTTGCTTGGGGTTTGTAGGTAAATATTGCTTTTGGTGTTTTGGCTGCTAGTGCCCTTGGGCTGCTCACCTTTTGAAATGTAATGAGTTTGGTGACACACCTGGCTGCTGGATTGCACTCAAGCGGAAGGGCAGCTGGGCTCCTCAGGAGGTGACAGAGGCGCTCTCTGCCTTTGCCCTACCTGGAGGTGGGAAGGGCTCCAGAGAAGCCCGCCCCTGAAGGAGGGGCTGAGCCCTGGTGAAGTAATCCCCTGCTGGGCCATTACTGGCTTGGCATGATTTGAACAACTTTATTTGAGATGTAACTCACTCACTGGACAATTTACCCTTGTAAGGTGTCTAATTCAGTGCTTTTTAGAATATCCACAACATTGCCACCATCAATTTTGGAACATTTCCATCCCCCCCAAAAGAAGCCCTAACCCCAGGCCCTGGCAACCACCAATCCACTTCCTGCCTCTGGGTTTGCCCGTTCGGGACATTCCACGTAAATGGAATCACACACTGTGTAGCCTTTAGTGTCCGGCTTCTCTCACGGAGCATAGTGTTCTCAAGGTTGGTCCATGTTGTAGTGAGCGTCAGTGCTTCACTCCTTTTCATGGCTGAGTAATATTCCGGTGTGAGGATGGACCATATTTTGTTTGTCCATTCACCAGTTGATGAGTACTTGGGTTGCTTCCGTGTATTAGCAATTGCGAATCACACTGCTGTGAACACATGTACAAGTATGTATATGGATCTGTGTTTTCAGTTTTCCTGGGTAGATTGATACTAGGGGAGGGTAGCTGACGTCTTGAATGCTCTCATGAGCACCTCAAGGGCAGAGGACTAAGGCCCCCACCTTCCCGGTGCCCCTCCGAAGCCTGCTTCTGAACCCGATTCCCATTCCCTTGCAGCTGATTCACCTGGAGATCAAGCCAGCCATCCGGAACCAGATCATCCGAGAGCTGCAGGTGCTGCACGAGTGCAACTCCCCGTACATCGTGGGCTTCTACGGGGCCTTCTACAGCGACGGGGAGATCAGCATCTGCATGGAGCACATGGTGAGCACAGCGGGGCACCTGGAACCGAGGGTCCCAGCCAGGGCCCCAGAGCCACCTGGGCTTGCAACCAGGGAGACATGGCAAGACAAAGGGTTCGCGTAGAATGAGAGGGTGGCTTGTGAAGAGGAGGTCCCCTGCCTGTGTCCCTCAGGGTCCTGTCCCCAGAGGCTACTGTGTACCTCTTTCCAAGGCGATCCTCCCGGAGATAGTCAGTGCCATGCGAGCGCATATGTTTAGGTTCCTTCGTCTTTAAATGCCATTCGCCCTCCTCCCAACTTTTTTCTTTCACTGGGTGCAAGGAGGAAATTATTCCCTGTCGGCTCATGGAGCCAGCTCTTTTCCCCAGTCTAGTGTTCTGGCACCCACATTTACCTGTAAGGCAGTTTGTTAAACCTCTGCCCATTTCGAATGATGCTGCCTGGAATGTTCCTGCGCGGAAGCAGGCGTCCCTGGGTGATGAAGTCCTGCCAGTGGAATGTGGGGCCCGAGGGCACATGGGGTGGAAATGTGATCATTGTCTCCAAAGAGTGTGAGTTGGGGGCTGTTTTAAAGATAGGCCTGGGTCTGCACCCAGCTCAGACCCGTGGATTAGGAACTCGGGTGGAGCCCGGGCACCAGTCGCTTTCTTAAACCACCGCAGTCGCGTCGGCCGTACCCCTAATTAAGAAACTTTGGTCTTGAAGTTCAGAAGTGGGTGGGATTGGGTGTAACGAAAGCAGAAGTGGTCAGAGCTGAAGGCCCTGGGGGGAAATGCCTCCGACCCTCTGGCAGCCCAGTTGAGCAGATACCAGATTGCCTGCTGCCTGGCTGGATGGGCTCAGGGCTGGCAGGGCCTCTGCAAACCCAGGGCGCAGTGTGGCTTTAGGCTCATGGCTTGAGCAGCTTCAGTTATGCCTTGCACATGTGCTGTCCCCCCACAGTTTTGTAATGAAGGCAGGAAACGAAATTGGGCAAGTGGCTGCAAGGAGTGCATTGTGAGCAGCCTTCCCGGGCAACCGCTTGGAGGGAGTGCCCGCCAGAAGGTGCTCCCCACCCCCTGCATCAAGATCCCCACCAGGCAGCACCCTGGAGGAGCCCAGTTCCTCACCCAGGAGAGGGAGATCGTATCTGCCCGCCTGAGGGCAAAGTCACTGTGTAGACAAGAATCAAGGAGGGGAAAGGACGGAAGTCACTTTATGATCTGAGGGGAGCCTCTATACTTAGCTCCTCCTCTTCTCCTTCCTCCCCCTCCCTGCCCTCCCTTCTCCTTCTCCTCCTCTTCTTTCCTCCCTCTCCAGTGCTCTTGACCACCCCTACCTGTTCTCCCCGAATATTGTTAGAATTTGAAGCCACCTCATTTCCTTGGAGCAAAGGGGGAGTGGCACAGTCTAGCACCCCTCCGCTCCCCCATCTGTTCTTGGTGAATGTAAGACATTGGTTTCCAGCACTAGGCGTCTGCACCCTAGCAGCACACAGTCCTAGCCACCAGGAGGCAGGGGGCTAGTGCTAGCCATTCAGTTTATTTATTGTGCTCATCCTTTAAAAGTTTCTAGTTGGGTTTTTGGTTTGCTTTTATAATGAGACCAGGACAGCCCTAACCGGTTTGGCTCAGTGGATAGAGCGTCAGCCTACGGACTCAAGGGTCCCAGGTTCGATTCCGGTCAAGGGCATGTACCTTGGTTGCGGGCACATCCCCAGTGGGGAGTGTGCAGGAGGCGGCTGATGGATGTTTCTCTCTCATCAATGTTTCTAACTCTCTATCCCTCTCTCTTCCTGTCTGTAAAAAATCAATAAAATATATTTTTTAAAAAAGAAAAGAAACAAGGACAGTAGAAGAAATGTATAATGCCCACATGAAAAGACATGCCCAGGTGAGGCCTGCGCTTCCGCTTTCTCCTTAGGGGAGTTATGGTTCACTAATCTTGGAGGCCAGTGATTTTCAAGACTAAGATGAACCTTAAAGAGGGGGACTTGGTGCCCTGGCTGGTGTGGCTCAATTGGTTGAGTGTCACCTATGCATGGAAAGGTCACCAGTTGAATTCCTGGTCAGGGCACATACCCAGGTTGCGGGCTGGATCCCTGGTAGCGGTGCAACCAATCAGTGTTTCTCTCTCACATCATTGTTTCTCTCCCTCTCTCTTCCTCCCTCTCTCAAAAAAAAAAAAAAAAAAATCAATAAAAACATATTTTAAAAAGAGAGAGGGGGACTTGGTGAGGAAGGCATGGAGGGAGAGAGAGAAAAAAACACTGATGTAAGAGAGAACCATCAATCAGTTGCCTTCAGTACATGCCCTGATTGGGGATCGAACCTGCAACCTGGATATATGCTCTGACCAGAAATGGAACCCATGACCCTTCAGTGCATGGAACAATGCTCCAACCAACTGAGCCACACCAGCCAGGGCCCTTCACAGTATATTTATATTGAGTAAAGCCCTCCAGAATCCATCTGCGTGTTCATAGGTTTTCCCTGTGTCGGGGGGACATTGCTGCTTTGTGCATCTATGTACCTTATTGTGGGATGCCCCACATAAGGGGTAGATGGCTCCCTGGGGTCAAGCCTCAGCCCCACAGCCCACCTCTCAGCACATGACTCTGGAGGAGATTCTCACCCCTGCTTACCTGTCAAGCCAAGGGCGGTCGTTTTGCCTTTCCCCTGGCCCTCGTCACATAGGACATTAAGTAAATATCACCATTGTCATTGGGGCCATTTCTCCATATTCTCTGCCACCTTCATATCTCTCTCTCACGCTCCCTCTCTCATTTATTGATTTGAAGGGGGAGGGGACAAACATCAATGGGTTGTTTCACTTATTTGTGCATTCATTGGTTGCTTCCTGTATGTGCCCTGACTGGGAATTGAATCTGCAACCTTGGCATACTGGACAACACGCTAAGCAAACGAGCTACCGGACCAGAGTCTTCATTTCTCTTTTTTCACCACCGTGACAGCCCACCTAGTCAGTATCCTACATTGTAGAACTGTTTCCTGATGGGGGGCGAGGTTTCATCTTCACTCAGGGTGGTGTGGGGTTGGCTCTAGTTTCCCCTCAGGGAGGTTCCTGCTGCAGCTTTTGAGAAGAGAGTCCTAATGATGATAAAGGCCAGATTCAGCACAGACAGTTACGCCTCGCCTGGCCAGAGTGGCTTGGGGACAGCGGGGATGGCGGTTTCTGAGTGGCCTAAGTCTCTTCCGGGGGAGATTCAGGCATGGACCCAGGGACAGTGGGTATCTCAGGGTGGAGTAGCTGGGGAGCTGCTTACTCCCCACTGGGAGACTATAGTTGAACCCACTGAAGAATGCACCCCCTCGTTCTGTAATAATAAAAAATCAGACACATCGTTGTCAGCAAGGGACAGAGAAGGGATGCCGCCCGGCCGCTCTGCAGTGAGAAGCAGCCTGTGCGAATCGCATCAGAAAATCCCCAGGAGGAAAAGCTGCAGGCTGTGAACCCACTTATATTTGTGTAAAACTCTGTTTCCTTGTGCATATGGATGTGTGTGCACATGCGCAGAAGATCTGGAAGACAAAGTCACCCTTCTGGGGAGGCAAGTGGAATCCCTGGGAGATCGGTATTAACTTACCTACATTTAAACTTTTATAAAATTATGTACTCTTATACCGCCACTTAATAAAAGTAAGGTTTTAAGAACATTTAAAACACACACAAAATGAAACTATGGTCATGCACAGAGACAGGTTTAGGGGCCAGAAAGACCTAGTTGTGACATCTCCTGCACCACATCCTGTGCGTGTGACTTGAGCGACTTACCTCTTAGCTGTAGACCAGGGCAGTCTCACAATTGGGAGATGCTGGCGAAGGTCAGGGACACTGCTCAGCACCCCACAGTGCCAAGACAGCCCCCAGAGAGGATGGCCTGGCCCCAGTGTTACCAGTGCGGAGGGGAGACCATGTGCGAGGGCAGTGTCCTTCACGGGTGTGTTTCGAGTTCACTCCTGAGCCCCCAGCACGGCGCCTCACCATAGCCTCTCTGGAGCTTCCTCCCTGAAGGTTCTTATTCCGTGAACATACGCAACCTGATGAAAGTACAGAATGGAGAAGGACCTGTGTTAGAGAACAGGGATTACAGTTTTAAATTTTTTTTAATTCTTTTTATGTTGATTGGTAAAACAAGAAATGTGAAGAATAAAAGAAATGTCCATCTTGCCCTGCAGGTAGAGCAGGACGGGACGGGCACCCTGGTCAGACCAGGCTCACCTCCTGCCTTCCTCAGCCACACCTACCCTCTACAAGTTTGGGTCCCTTACTTGTTGACAGAGTCACACACATTCTTGAAGCTTCGAACTATTTGGGTCTTCTACAACTCTCCCTGAACACAGCTGTGGTGCCAGAGGGGAGACCGGGGCATCTCTGATGCTTCTCCCCGCCACAGGTGAAGCAGAAGGTGTCCCAAGGAAGTGGGACTCCTAGAGCAGCGTAGTAGAGGAAATGCAGGCTCTGGGGCCACCCTGCCCTAGTTCACATGCTGGCCTCAGCCCCTGAGCCTCACTTCTACTCTGGAGTCTGGCCTGTGGTTGGAACTCAGCCATGTCACCTAAAGTCCTAGGGGCCCTCCAGGCATATGCTCAGAGCCCCACCTCTGAAGAGGCACCCGGCCAGAGCCAGCAATACCCTGGGTTTTGGTTTTCAGATTTATTACCAGGCAGCCTTGCACAAGGCACCTGTTTCCTCATTGTCAGGTAGATTTGGGGCCACGCCCAGGGTGGGGTCAGGGGATCAACTGGGAGGACCTGTGTCAGGTC
>PVJC01043075.1:0-14686 GCA_004026665.1 Murina feae
GAGAGAGAGAGAGAGAGAGAGAGAGAGAGAGAGAGAGAGAGAGAGAGACTAGGCCAGCTACAGATGGAGTGCTATTAATCAGACAATAGCACAGGAACCTGCAGATGTGTTCCTCCAGCAGCACATCTGGAATCCAGGAAAAGTGAAAGCAGAAGGAGCATGGAGGCAAATCCACGCAGTTAAATGCAGTGTCAACACCGTCTTGGAACCACTTTATCTTCAGTCTAATCTCATTGCCCACTAGACACTGAAATAAAGGATAAATCAAATCACATTAGTTCAGAGATCACTGTAGGTTTTCTCATTTCAAACAAAGGTGTAACTATCCTGGAGGTCTCATTCCACTTTATAGTTATGCACAGTCCAATGGAAGTATCTTGAGAGTGTAATTTTGTTTAACATCATTTAAGAAAGTATATCTAGATTATTTTAAATAAAAAAAGGAGAAAATTAGAGCATTTTACTAATAATCCAAAACCTCCTGTTCAGCTAGAAGCATTGTCTATGACTGTTCTGAAGGAAAAATCCTTTGGTGAAAATGCCTCAAGGTACATTCAGCCCATAAAGGATGTAGATAAACAATAGATCAAACTGAAAAGAAATCCAAAAACAATACTGAAAACCACTGATGTGGGCTTTTAAGTCTCCGTAGACTTTTCTCTGAAAATAGAGGATTTGGCATTGCTGAGTGAGAACATGAGTTCACACACAGACACACGACACAAATAAACACAGACATGAGTATTGCCTTCTCTTCCACAGGGTTGGCATAATTGAAAGCTTGTGCCTGAAATTCATTTATAAGCAGTAAATTAATGCACCTCTGTGGCATCTCTTATTAATAGGAATTGAGATAGTAAAAAGCAGAACGTTTACACTAAATGTTCTCAATAGTCTAATGTGCCTACTATCGCTCAAAACATATCCTTTCTCATTTTCTCTCATGACTCACAAATAGAATGTTGTTTCCTACAGTGAAGATCTGCCCTCCCTCAAAGTAGGTTTTGAGCATTTTCTCAAAATGGTTTTGGTCAGCAACCCAGTGTAAGCACATTAGAAATGCAGTAGTATAACAGATAAGTAAGATCACCAATAACTGCAATGATATGGATAAAAGCAATAGCACCATCAAGGCAGGTTGTATTTTGTTTCTTCATGGATGAGACAACTGCGCAGTCCCATCGATTGCTCTGAGAAAACGTGTTAGAACTCTCTGATTAACTTCTCAGAAGTACCAACCAGAAGCTGCCAGGCTCAAAAGCAACCAAGTTCCCTATTGTCTTGCCACCAACTCTACAGAGCGAGTCAAAAATATAATGTCACTTGATGTGCACAGGTTTCTGAATTCACAAGAGATAAAACAGTACTTATTTCCTGATAAAGCTCTACCCTGAGGAAAAAATGACTGGTCCATAGCAGCCAATAGGTACTGAGCTTCAAGTCTAACATGTCCCAATCAGAACTCCTTCTGTTTTCCCCTTTGACCTGAAGGCCCACGCCTGACCCCGGGTTTTCCGTTCCTGCTAATGTCTTTATTATCCTCCCAGCTAACCTCTTCGCCGTGCAAAAGTGGCCACCTTTGATTTCATGACCTTAATATCTCTTCCATCCTTCCTTTCTTTAGTCCAACTCCACAACCCTTCTCGCCATTCTACTCCAAGTCTGCATCATCCTTCTTGTCACTGCAATGCTCCTAACTTCTCTTCCCACCTCTTGTGTCTACCCTCTCTAAGTGTTTTCCAAGGCTGCTGAGCCTCGGGGTAGTGCAGTAGGTACACCTGCTCCCAAAACTTCAGTGGATTCCTTATCGCATACAGATATAGTACAAATTCCTTAGTCTATATGTATTAATGTTGATCATTATTCTTTTCTTACCCTGCTTCATGTTTATTAGGTCAGTCAGCATAGTGACTTCGATATTTCAAACACTGAGGGGGAGATCTCAAACAGGCACAGTTACCATTCCTGTGGAGTGCCAAGTATTTGTAATATACCACCCCTAACCCCCATAGTTACCCTAAAAGACATGCATCTTATCCCCATTTTATTGACAGGGGCGGGTGGGGGAAGTAACTTTCCCATTGGCCTAGTCCCTGGTATGATACCTCTTATATATACTCTCAATATTCTTTACCTAGTTATTAAATAAATATTTGCTTTCTCTTCTCTGTCTCTTTGGTAAATAACCTTAGAGCAGAAAATATCATAACTTATTTTTTGTGAAATGGTTTATCCTTAGATAAGATAAAATCCCTTTAATTATTAGGACTCACCCTTTGCAAAGTTCAAATATAAGAGCTGTCACCTTTTCTGGGGTCAAACCCCTCTTGGTTTAAGACCAAAGATGGCCCTTCACTAGCCTGTAGGGTTATTAAAGGCCCTGTTCTAATGTGTAAAAACCAGTGAAGAAACTAGGATTCATTTTCATTTTCAATTTCACTCCACTCTAGCTGCCTGGAGGAAATGGAAATCCTCAGCCTGAACATTTAAAACATAACAGGTCAAGAAAATCAAGGACTTTCTCCCAACCTCCACTCAGTTGAAAAAGATCCTTTGTACAGTGGGAAGTAGTATATTGTTACCTCGGGCCAGGAAGCCTCCAATACTTTCTAACCCTGTCCTCTTATCACTTGAGAAGAGAACTAATCTTAAGCAACTGTCTTTATATATAAACGAGAGGCCTGATGCACGAAAATCCGGGGGCCTCTGCCGCCTCTGCCTCCTCAGCCCCTACCACTGAATCATCTGGAAGATCATCCAAAGGATGTCTGGTCTAATTAGCTTACATTATTATAAAGTATGCTTTCATTATTATAAATATATTTTTATCAAGATGTATTACATAACTATTAATTTATAGAAGTTACCACTGAAATGGCAGGTAGGTGATAACTATATGATTTTCTGAAGATTTTGTTCTTATTCTTTGAAAAATTATCCTTATAACATCAATATATGTAAAATTGTAAATATATTTAAAATTTAACAAAGTATATAAATATGTATTATATTTAAATTTATAAACAAAATATATATTTAAATATGACATTTTATATTTTTGTAAAATATTTTCATGAACTTGTTTACTTCTTAAAACATTTTATATTCTTTGACTTTTCTTATTTTTAAAAATCTTCTAGGATTTTTATTTATGAAAACAAAAATTAAAACTTTTAGAAGTTTTAAAAACCACTGAATAGGGTGTTAAAATTGAGAAGGCAGAGAAGAGATCTTATAAAACATTAAAGGAGATATCAAATTACATAAAAACCAAGTTCTTACTGAATATGAAAGAAAGATAAGAATGAAGGTAAATCAGAGGACGAGGAAAATAATCACACAGAAGTTCCTTCTTACCTGCTGGATGTGACTAATCAACACTCTGTAATCAAGGAGGCAAATCCTAGTGGAGGAAATACGTGCTACAGCTCCAGGAAGAGCAATGCAAACTACTGGGACTTGTGGGAAGCACTGAAATAAGCATAATATCCTTACACACACACACACACACACACACAGAGAGAGAGAGAGAGAGAGAGAGAGAGAACGGCAGAATGTAACTCCCTCCATGGTCACTAGGTCCTAACAACAATCAGTAGGCATCATTGCCATACCTGGATGTTTTTATTTTTTGATGTTACATTATTAGAAAACTGTTCAAAAGAGGAAGATCTGTTTGTACTTATTAACTGTGAGACCAAGGCAGACCTGGTGAAGTGATTCCTTGTGTTTTAATGGAAAGTCTTCCCTTCATTCTACTTTTCTGTTCTGAGAAACTACACAAGATACCCAGGGAAAGATACCCATTCATGACACCAGCTCAAGACTTGACACAAAGTGAGCTTTCAAACACTTGCTGAAAGTTAACTGAACTCTCAAGTGGCTTGAGGAAGAACTGTATTTAGAGAAGACACCCAGGAACAGGGTCTATAGAGACCAATGTCACTGGAACAATGTGAAAGACCGTCCTCAGAACCCACTCGAGCTAGAGACTCTCTTTACAAGTCAAAAAGAGTTGGATGTAATCATCTCTATCCCCACAACTTCAGTGAATGGTACTGGATGGGTTTGGTGTGGAAGAAGACAAGTGTCGAAGCACCATACAGACACACAAGGTGAGTGTGTGGACAAAGCCTTGCACTTCTTAAAAAGATTGTTGAGCCCCAGCTGGTTTAGCTCAATGGATAAAGCATTGGCCTGTGGATAAAAGGTTCCCGGGTTTAATTCCAGTCAAGGGCATATGCCCAGGCTGCAGGGTCGATCCCCAGTAGGGGTGGGGTGGTGTAGGAGGCAGCCAATCAATGATTCTCTTTCATCACTGATGTTTCTATCTCTCTCTCCCTCTCCCTTCCTCTCTGAAATCAATAAAAATATATATTTTTTTAAAAAGAGAGAGGGAGAGTGTTGAAGGAGAAAAATGAGTTTAAATGTTGTGGCTAAGACTAGATTTGTAAATGATAAAGACACTACATACGAAGTAAATGCAGAGTCAGAAGAATCTTCTGGCTAGAAACAAAGGCCTCAGTGAAAGCTACAAAGCATGCCAGTGCTGGCACTGACAGAGCAGGACTGAGGAATTACCAGAAGGACATCTGTCCAGCTGTTTCCACCTTCATAAGGTGGCATAAAGGGTGAACAGCAGACACAGCTCTACCCAGGTGAACACACACAAATACCCACAGACATACACTAGATTATGCCTTTTAGTTCAGCGAAGAATTTTAAAAGGAATCATGTATGTAAGGATATGATGGAATTCATACTAAGTATGCATATATCCATTCATTCACTATAATATAAAATATCTATAATGTTAAAACCTTTAATCATTGATTCTTTGTATGGGTCACCAGAAAATGAGATTTTACTTCAAAGTCCATTTTTTTGCTAATACTTAAATATAGGCTCTAAATTAAAAACTTAGCCGACATTCAAATTAATACAAATATTCTACTCAAAATTACTCCATGTTTAATTATGCTGAAGAACAAGAATTTTAAATTACCATAACACAGCAGAACTGGCAGACATATCTAATGTGTATGCCAAAGATTTAAAAATCTGAAAGAATTGTTCAATATAAAAATTCTAACAGAAAAAAAGCAAAGAAAATACTCACCCTAGCACCCATATAAAATGTCTATTTTATGGCAACCCAAAGTAACTGGCTGGGTATGAGGAGGAAGATTTCACTTTCTCAAAGTAAGTGATAAGATAAAAATCAGAAATGTTAACACAGGAAAGGAAACTGAATGGCCCCTATCTTTAACTGAATAAAATCACCTTATTCCAAGATTTAAAACAACTGATAATTCGCCATACTTCTTTGAGCTACAGATACAAAGTAATAGGTTTTTTAACCACTCCCTGACTGTGTTTCCCACTAAATGTTTAATTCCTAGGTAAGCAATGTTCCAAAATAGACATGCAGATCAGAACTCACCCCCCTATCAAATGTAGCAGAAAACATCCTCTCTACTCAGTTGAAGAAAGAGGCGTTGTCCCCATAAAGCAATGAGAAACTCTCCAAATTTCGTCTCCAGGTTGAGAATCTAGATGTCTGAACACAGCTCTTTTCAGTCTGCTTTCCCTTTTATTTCATCGGTGCTTCCTCTGAATATAGTGTTTCTTCTAAAGATAACCACTTGACCAGTGATACCCCCTGACCTCTGCATTGTGTGTGTGCACACATGCACACACATGTACACAGGGCAGGGGGGGAGACAGAGGACCCCAGTTCTTTAAGATGCACCAGTTAACATCCCAGCTGAGCTCATCATTTAGACTCAGAAGCAGAAGTACAGTGAGAGCCTATAATAGATAATGCTGTTTCCAAACCCATCTGTAAAGGGGAAGCCACTGATTTTAGACAAGTTCTACCTTCTGAAAGGGGCCATCTATGAACAACATAATGAAATTACTAACATAAAATTCCAGAAGTAGTCAGAGATTAAAAAGTAATTATTGTAGGTATCAGTGCCTCTCCAGAAAGGCAAGACAGAAAAACATGAAAGTAAACAAATGAAGATTCCAGTTAAGAAATGCTGAGGGACTGCAAGTCCTTTAGTTGTGCCCCAGGGCCTTTCATAATAAACTTGAAGTTCTGTAAGGGGAACTGCAGGAATCTCCATGCTCTGCCTCCACCACAGCCTTCCATCCCTCCTCTCGCTTCCCATTCTCTAGAGCAGGAGTCAGAAAACGCGTCTGTAAAGGCCAGATTGCAAATATTTCCATCTCTGTAGAATCCAATGAACAAACTAAACTGACAACGAATGCGAATTTTTAGTTTCCATATGTACTATCATAACTCAGCACTAACCACAGCATCTTCTTTTAAAACATGCTCACCAACGTAAATATTTCTTGAGAGAGTTGTATTTCATCACTCAGACCGTTTAGAACTGATATAACATGGTAATAATGAAAAGCAAGCCAACTTCGTATGATTTTATCATTGTTTTTAAATTCTCTAGATTGCAGACCCTTATTGGCGCTAGCTGGGGTGAACCACTCTAACCACCATCCTCTCGGTACACCAATGAATCTAAAGAAAACCTGTTTGGTGAGTTTCAACTGAAACACCAAGAAAATGTGCTGTATAACTTGTAAATTCAGATAAGAATGTAAAGTACCGACTTGGTTCAATGTATACAATTGGAAGGGCCTACTGTAGAAACCAAAGGAATGGCTCACTGTTGACCACGTTACAGGGTTTTTCGAGGAGGAGATGTCCTTGAGGAGAAGGTCATGCCTGGCACTCTTGGCTACATACTAGGAAGGACGTACCAGCCATAAAGCTGAGCAAAGTGGTCTGCAACGTCATCAAACACCTATCACACCTGAAGATTAGCCAAGTATTCTCTATCCAACACATTTGGAAAAGGCAACTCAAAGATGGAATTTCTAGGGACACCCGCTTGATATCCCGGAAACCGGGAGGAGCTGAACTTGACTGGCTGTGTTGACAGAGTGCCAGACCGCAGGCAGAGTTTCCAGAAGAAAACGTGCGAGTGCCAGAAAAGACATGGAGATGCATCGCTGATTCTGTTTTTCATGCGTGGAAGTCTAAATGGCAGTGCCTGACTCCAGCTCTACAAAGTTTGTCAGGAATGACATTGCATAGCTATGGGGAAACTATTTTCACACTCCAATTAAACTAACATTTTGGTGAGGCTAGCTTTTTAAAATTAGGTTTCAGATGAAACTCGCCAAGTTCTATTTAAACTGTTAAGACTCATATTGATATATTTCTTTTCTCTAAAAATGATGGGGAATTCAGTAACTGGGCCAACCAGTTCTCTCTGTAAGCTTGGGCCAACCAGTTCTCTCTGGCCACAAATTTAGACCTGACCATCTCTGACCCTCCAACTCTATAACTCTTACTTCTATAATCTTATTTATGACATGGCTTTGAAGAGACAGCAATTAATGTCTCTTGAGTGCTTGTTTTACGGCAGAGAAATCTGAGCTCTACTGAAACCTGCTTTTCTCACTTCAAAGACCATACTGATTTGCCAAAATTAAGTTATAAAAGAAAAAAGTCTTCCTACAAAAGTCAATCCTAAGAATCTAAGTTTGCTCAAGGATTATTTTAAATAATTCAGGTTAACAGTTGCATATGCTAGAGTGTACTCAAATTAACAACTCTGCCCTAACCTCAAGTACTTGTAAATAAGTGTGACTACATCCATGACCTTCAAAAAATATAACAGAACTGAGCTTACTGGTTATTCAATTTCAAAATGAACTCAGTGCTTTTTCAAAGGCAATATTTCTTTAAAAAAAAAAAAAGACAATGTAGAGGAAGAATTTCTCTTCTTTTTGCCTAAATTACCAAACAAAGTTGGGCAAGATTTAATAAGGCCCTGGAGATCCCGCTAAATGCTGCTGCCTTAGGCAGATATAAAATGGGTAATTTTACTTTAACAACAACAGATGGCTTGTGCTTTATTTCTTGAGTTTGCCATGAATCACTATTACATTCACAACAAAGTAAATGAAAAGGTATTCCTTTCTTGACTCACTGCCATTGTTATTCACTAGTTTTTAAAGGTAGAATGAGTTATCGGAAAGCCATTTGTTGTCAACAGAACTTCCTATTAAAATTCCTTTTTTTTTTATGTGGAGACGTGACAATGCCTGATTTAAATTTACACAGAAGAAAAAGAGTTTTCCCAAAATACCCTCACTGGCATCCAGCACCCAAGAATCACTAGATGTGCTTTGGGGGTTATAATGTTACTTCTCCAACATCCTCTATTCACATGTAAAAACATTTCCCAATGTAAAAGAACATCAGTGAGGCTTAAATAGGTTTTACAAAATATACAATTATTCTAAGAGTTGGCCAAAAATAAAGTGCAATTCACTCCTGACCCTACCTCGGTTAAAAAAACAAATGCTTCTAAAATCCATAGCTGGAGATGTATTGCAATGATAATGCAAGTCCAAACAACCGATGTCAGAAAATTAAGTGGTTGACTATTATCTTTCACAATATATACTTTTTTCAATGTTGGGTCATTTCAACATTTATTCTTTCTAAACTTTATGTAGCATAAAAGTTAAAAAAAAAAATTCCTACCTCACAGTCACTTAATGTCTTCTGTAAAATTGAACATTTAAGGTTGACGTTTCAAGTGCACCATTTCAAAGTGAGGCAAGGTGATTTGAAAGTACTGTATGAAAACATTAAGTCTGCAGTTTCTCTGGAGTTTGAGTGGGGAAAAGAGGCTCCTGTCCATATCTTTGAATAATGTTCACTAAAACATATTATCAGGCTATTTCTTTTGCGTGTGAACAACTCTAATCTTTTGTGACAGCCTAGATGGACCTGGAGATTTGTATGCTAAGTGCAACAAACCAGCCAGAGAAAGACAAATATCTTATGATCTCATGTATATGTAGAATCAAATGAACAAAATAATCTGACGAACAAAATAGAAACAGAAGCATGGATACATGGAACAGACTGACAGCTGTTCAGAGAAGAGGCGGGTGGGAGTGATGAAAATGGATGAAAGAAGGTGGAGGGATTAGCCAAAGAACATATATGCATAGCCCATAGACACAGACAACAGTGTGGTGATGGGCAGGGAGAAGAGGAAGCAGTGGCTGGGTGGGAGCAGGCAAAGGAGAAGAAAATGGTAACAACTATAATAGTGTCAACAATAAAAATAAAGAAAAAAAGAAAACTCTATGCGGATAATATAATAATATCTGAAAAAGCCATTTCCCTCAATTCTTCTTAACCCCTCCATATTAACATCACCAGAAAAAATTCATAATCACAAACTTCAAGTAGGCCCTTAGGGGTGCTTGGGCTAACCAGTTACACATTAGTTAACGGTGAAGTCTTACTCTCATTTATCCCAACAATTACTTCCTAACTTTTCCTCACTCTTCAGTCCAATGATCTCTTTTCCAACTTCGTTCTCAGTTAATAACTTCCTTGCACCTTGCTTAAAATTTCTAGAAGAAATATAAGTGAAGAAAAGAGAAATTATGCATACCCCACTATCATCTCTACCCACCATTTGCCCCTGTACCTTATACTCGGACTTTTGTCCTATGGAACTGTTGTGCTGATAAAGTTCCCCTGTTTCCACTTAATGCTAATAAACAGCATTGTTTCTCACTTGATCCCAACTCATCTTGAATATTAGAGGACGTTGTCACAAAAATCATACCACTGTCTCTAGGAATCACCACACCTTTCTTCTGTCTTCTGAATCATCCCCATTGATGAAAAATATACTATACTAGGGGCACGGTGCACAAAAATTTGTGCATTGGGGTGGGGGATGGGGCATCCCTCAGCCCTGCCTGTGCCCTCTCCAAGTCTGGGACCCCTATGGGGATGTCCACCTGCTGGTGTGCCTGGCCAGCCTGGGTGAGGGGCAGATGTCTGTTTGCAGGCTGGCCAAGCTCCCCAGTGGGAACCCTCACCCCATGGGGGTGTGGCAAGCCTGGGTGAGGGGCTGAGGGCCATTTTCAGGCTACCCAAAGCTCCCATTGACCCTCGGGACTATCTGCCTGGGAAGCAATCGGGTGGCCTCCCCGCATGTGCCCCTGGTCACCCGATGGCCTCCCAGGACGGAGCCTCGGGGCCGGCCTGCTGGCCCCACCCCCGGGATTCCACCTGGGAAGCCATCAGGTAGCTGGGGCATACACGGGGAGCCCCGAAGGCCCAATTCCAGCCTCTTCCCGCCCTGCTCCTCCACCCACGGCTTCAACCACTGACCTGCTTGCTCTTCCCATCCTTCGCTATGGCTGGACCCTGTGTGCCACTTCTCCTGGACTGCAGCCTCCGCCATCTTGGCTAGGCTAATTTGCATATAGTCACTCTGATTGGCTGGTGGGCGTGGCTTACTCTCCCGAAGAGATGGTTAATTTTAATATTACGCTTTTATTAATTTAGATTCCCTGAGTTAGCAGGTTAATTTTTTTTTAATCCTCAACCAAGGATATTTTTTCCATTGGTTTCGAGAGAGTGGGAGGGAGGGAGAAGGGGAAGAAAGACACACTTAGATTGGTTGCCTCCCTCCAGCATGCACCCCTACTGGGGCTGGGAAATCTTCAACTGAGGTATATGTGTGTCCTTGACTGGGAATCGAAACCAAGACCATTTCTTTGTTTATTCTCACTCCTAAAAGGCATTGCCTAGATATTTCACTTTAATTCCACTTTCATTGTAAAAGGTTTAGTCTGTATCTTTAAAATCAAATTGTGTATTATATAGCACATAGGCTTTTTAAAAATATAATCTAAAAATTTTTGTCTTTTAGTTGGAATATTTACTCTGTGTCCAGTAAATTACTTCTGTTATACCATTACTGATGCATAGCTTAGTATTTGCTCTATAAATTAGGCTGCATGTGATAATCTCCATAGTACACACTAAGAGAGTAGTGAAATAATCTAATCTAACAAAAGAGTAATATTGAAATTGACCATTTCTCCAAGATGCCTAAGTCATGTCCACCAGCCAATCAGAGTGGCTGTATGCAAATTAACCCAGCCAAGATGGAGGCCGGCAGTCACGGAGCTAGAGTAAACAGGAGGCTTCTGTTGCACCAGGAGTAAACTGTCTGCTTAGGCAGGCTGGGCCTCCCTCTGCTCACGGCAACATAGTTGCAATTATAAAAGCCACAGAGCTGAACCAAACAGGAGGCTTCCGTTGCACCAGCAATGGAGGAAACTGCCTGCCTAGGTCAGCTGGGCCTCTACTAAGGCAAAATTCTTTCAATTATGGAAGCCACAGAGCTGAAGCCAACAGGAGGCTTCGTGTCTACCTAAGCCTTGGCTTAAAGCAACAGTGTACCAATTAAAGAAGATAAATAAACCCCCAAAACCTGCTTTCAGCCATCCTTGCTGGGATGTTGGGTCAATGGGAGCTGTGGGCAGCCTGAAAGCCTGAAAATGGCTCTCAGCCCCGCACCCAGGCGGCCCAGGTACCGCAGTAGGGACTCGAACCCTGAAGGGACTGTGGGCAGCCTGAAAACGGCTCTCAGCCCCTCATCCAGGCTGCCCAGGCACCCCAGTAGGAACTTGAACCCTGAAGGGACTGTGGGAAGCCTGAAAACAGCCCTCAGCCCCTCACCCAGGTTGGCCACACCCCAGTAGGGTGAGGGTCCACACTGGGGTCTTGGCCAGCCTGCAAACAGCCATCAGCCCCTCACCCAGGCTGGCCTGGCATGCCAGTAGGTGGAGATCCCCTGAGGGGTCCAGACTGCGAGAGGGCACAGGCCGAGCTGAGGGACCTCCCAAGTACACAAATTTTTGTGCACTAGGCCCCTATTATATAATAAGCTAACACAGAGATAACTGACTAAAAGTAGTGAAATAATACAAAAGAAAGCAAGCCTAGGAGAAAAAAAGGATCATAGAATAAATTGCTATCTTTGCAATTTACAATTTACAGCCTGGACAGGCAATAATCTTATACTAGTTAACTTCAATTTATTGTTGATGTGTGCAAGCCAGCACATGCGGGTACTATATTTTAATTTTTTACACCTACACAGGCATTATTATAGTTTTACATAGTCCTTATGCATTTGGATTTACACACATATTTATACTTTGCTTTGCATTTTTTCTTTATGTCTATGTTTCTACACAGGATAATTTTCTTCTGCATGAAGAACATCCAAGTATTGCCTTTATTGTGGATCTGCTGGTGATAACTTCTCCATATATGTTCATATGAATACGTCTTTATTTCAACTTTATTTCTGAATAACATCTTCCTGGTATAAAAATTATAGGATAGTAGTTACTTTAGTTCAGTACTCTGATTAGTTCATTCCACTAATTTTGGATTTCACTATTACTAATAAACAGTCAGATCCCTTAAAGATAACATTTTTTTTTCATCTCTGTTCTGGAAATTTCCTCTTTACATTTGATTTTTGATGTTTTATAGGCAGTTTTCTTGAAAATGCATAGCACTGCCCTAGCCGGTTTGGCTCAGTGGATAGAGCGTGGGCCTGCAGACTGAAGGGCCCCTGGTTCAGTTCCGGTCAGGGGCATGTACCTTGCTTGTGGGCACATCCTAGTGGGGAGGCGGGGGTGCAGAAAGCAGCTGATTGATGTTTCTCTCCCTCTCCCTTCCTCTCTGTAAAAAATCAAGAAAATATGTTTTTAAAAAAAGAAAATGCATAGCACTTCTTGAATCTGCGGTTTCACGTCTTTTATCAAGCTTGAAAAATTAACAATTACACATTGACTGTTTTTGTGTGTTTTTTTCATTGTATTTTCTACTTCTGGGAAATAAGGTATGTATATGTTACATGTTTTTTCACTATGACCCATCTCTGATAATTTTTCCCCTGAATTTTTTGCCTTTTCCTTCTTTGTGTTTTATTCTGGATATCAATTCTAACTTACCCAGCTCAGAAATTCTTTCTTCAAGAGTGTCTAATCTACTATAAAAGCCATTTTTTTTCATTCTGTGCAGTTTTAGTTATTGTTCTAGTCTCATCACACATTGGCATTGGCATTCTCCTTATTTTCCATTTTGACTAAATGGGAATTTTGAAAACTGACAGAAAAAACATTGTTCATTTTAGGTCCTTAGATAGGAATAGTAACATTTGCTCTTGTGTTTTAACTATTTTTACAAAGTTATTTTGGCTTTTTATTACAGTAATTTTTAAATATAACTTTCAATTCAATGTTTATTTTATTCTTTCTAATCATTCCCTGCCTCTATTATAATTCTCCATCTCATTATTTAATTTCCTAAACACATCAACACTGCCACTTCCTAAACACATCTATCTGGCATTGCCAATATTTACATCTTTTGTGGATAATTTTCATTATTTTTCTCTTTGTTTTAGCCAAAATTGGTTCTTTTTCATACCTTGCTATTTTTTATTTAATGTCACAACCTGTGTATTAATTGTAGGATATCAAGGATATTATAGATGATGATTTGTTCTTCCAGGGAGAAATTAGTTTTGTTTTTTGTTTTTTTTTCTGAGCAGAATATTAAGGGAAAAACAGATCATCTTAAACCAGTAAAGAAATGAACTGACTTGAAAATGAACTTTAGTTCTTATAATTTCCCCACATGAAGTTCAAACACTGTGGAAGAGAGACTAGGCACAATGCTGTCCCCTCGTTCAATTAAAAAACTACAGAATCTCTGAGTATAAGAAAACAGTGGTTCCACAATACTATCTTTGGGTTAGTTTGTATGCAGCAATAGTAACTGGAACGGGTACCTTTCAGACCTTTTGTTCTTAAACTTCAATTTCTGCCCCATAGACCAGTGAGACTGCCGACAGCTCTTTTCAGTTCAATGTCTCGTTCATTGCCTTGTAATTGGCTGATAGTCACACTTCGGGATTTCTTTTCTTTCCAAAATCCTGACCTCTCAAGAGCTTGGACACTAAGGATGCTTCTAGTGCTTTTAGTATTTTAGTTTTTATTGACTGGAAGGGTTAATGTGAAACAATTTAATTCTCCCTTCTGGGAGCATATGTCAACTCACCCCATTAGATTTTTAAAATTTAAATCATCATATACACACATACTTTTTTAATTTCCAGAAGTCCTTCTTGGGTCATTTTTTTTAATTTTATTTCATTGCTTAAAGTATTACAACAAGTGATAGATAAGTATTACAACAGATGATAGATAGATCTCCATTTTTTCCCCTTGCCCTTCCCCCGCCTCCTCCCTAACCCCCAGTTTCCCGTGTCCACTGATTATTCTCCTATGCATGCATGCAAGTCTTTCAGTTGATCTCCCAACTCCCCCCCAATCATCCCCAGCCTTCCAGCTGTAGGATGATAGTCTGTTCAAGGCTGCTCAGTTTCTGTATTTGTTTATGTTTATCATTTTGTAATGGTCTTTATTATCCATAAATAAGTGAGGTCATGTGGTATTTTTCTTTCATTGATTGGCTTATTTCACTTAGCATAATGCTCTCCATTTCCATCCATGCTGATGCAAATGGTAAGAATTCCTTCTTTCTTTACAGCAGCATAGTATTCCATTGTGTAGATATACCACAGTTTTCTAATCCATTCATCTTGGGTCATTTTTAATTGTGTTCCTTTAACTATCTTTTTCATTGCCAGCATTTTAAAGCCTCCCTTAATTTCGAAAACATAAAACAAAATTATTTTTTTATATTTATGTCTGGTAATTCCAATATCTGTTGCTCTAACGA
>PVJC01043076.1:0-14675 GCA_004026665.1 Murina feae
ATGTGCTTGGTTGCGGGCACATCCCCCGTGGGGAATGTGCAGGAGGCAGCTGATGGATGTTTCTCTCTCATCAATGTTTCTAGTTTTCTATCCCTCTCTCTTCCTCTCTGTAAAAAAAATCAATAAAATATATTTTTAAAAAACGAAAACTTACTTTTGTAGCCCTTTCCCTTTTCCCCTGTCGAATAGTTTATTCCTGCCCTAAAACCCCCCACCTATTCTGCTTGTTCCACTTCTGTACTTTTGCCCTGGCTATCTTCTCCACCTGAATGCCTCCCATCCTTTTCCTTTGCAAGGATACACTCCCATCATATTTCAAGACCAGCTTAAATGCTAATTTCTTCATAAAGGCATGCCCATTCATCCGACTTTAAGGAGTCTCTCCATTCCTTAGAGTTTTGCATTACACTATCATCTGATAATCATGTTGGTCTTAATAAACTAAGTATTATTGTTATTTTCATTCTCTCTCCACTTATAACAAAAGCTCCTTGAAAAACACCATTTAATGAACTCCCTCCAGACATACTCACATATATTTCTCTGTACAACTACTATTAAAATAATTTTAACAATCTTTTCAAAAATTTTATATTCTAGAAAATAATCTCAAGGTAAATATATCCCTTGGTATCTCTTATGCAGGTGATACCCCTAAGTAGTATTAAACCATCTAAATTTTCAACCACTTTCATTCTATTAAGATATCTCATATTACTCATAGCAACAAAGGAAATTACTGATAGCACAGACTATAATCCACAAGCATCAGCCTCAATTTCATCTCTAGTCAACACCTAGAATATGAAATTCATTTCTTGGTTTTTCATCAGTACTGCCTACAAAAAGGGTAAAAAATGAGGCTTCTGTTCCATCATCAACTCTGGAAAAATAATGTTACGTGAGATATGAGTATTGGCTTTCCTAACAATCATTATTTAAAATTTTAAATGTCAGCCACAAAACATGATCAATGACATTTTTCTATTTCAACTTTAAAAACTGTTTTGTATTTCACTTCTATAAAGCAGAGATAAACTGAAATTCTTCTTTGAAATCAATGCAATTGCCAAAAGCAAGGATGACAATAAATAATTGATACCTTGTGAGATGAGATCAAATGTACTATTACAAAGATAGTTTCTGGTTGCTTGAGTGACACACAATGCAAGATTTATTTGACCTCAAAAATGTCAGCAGGAGGAGGAAGAGGGTGAGGAAGAGAAAGAGGAGGGGAAAAAAGAAGTAAAGCAAATTAACAGGAAACTCGTGTTTTGGTCCTAATTGTAATTTCTTCCTATCTATAGCACTTACTAAAGCATTATGTGCTATTAACCTATGTACAATGCCAAAGCCATTTTAGCTACCTTTTCTTCAATACATTCTTAAATTAGGTATAAAATACTAAATATATTTGTTAAATCCCAAGGAAATTATTTTGTATAAACAAGATAATACAGTATTTTGTCTTTTAGCCTGAGCATTTTTAAATTTTTGCATTGACTAACACGATATGCATTAAGCACATCTGATTAGACTTCCTAAATTAAATGGACAATTCACTTTTTATAACTGGGAAAAATCATTAGATCTTCTGGTATTCACTGCAATTGCAAATCAATGACTTCTTTCAGTATTTGTGGTGGTCATTTATAATCCCTTTGGTAACTACCATGAGTCAGCTTTCACTTAATACTAAATGGCAATGCTAATATGAAAAGAGAATTAATGCCAGACATACAAACAATCAAAAGTACCAAGTTGTTTCAGGGAAGGAATTTTAATAGAATTCAAGAACTGGATGTCTACCTCAAGCTGGAATCAATTTTCATTAATAAAATATTAGAAACTTATTAAATCACAAGAACAAAGATGAAACCTCTGCATGGATTTCAAATCCGTATTTCAAAATCTCACAAACTTCTGCTATTCCTTTTCAGAAAATGGTAATTTTGACCACCTCCAGAAAATCTTTTTTTAATATATTTTATTGATTTTTTACAGAGAGGAAGAGAGAGGGATACAGAGCTAGAAACATCGATGAGAGAGAAACATCCATCAGCTGCCTCCTGCACACTCCCCACTGGGGATGTGCTGGCAACCAAGTACACGCCCTTGACCGGAATCGAACCTGGGACCCTTGAATCCCAGGCCGACGCTTTATCCACTGTGCCAAACCAGCTAGGGCTCCAGAAAACTTTTTGTTTCACTTTATCATGTACCCAAATGGAGATAAATCATATGGAAGTGTATCTCAGTGATGAAGCAGCAAAATCAGGATAGTTAATTATATATGTGTTATTTTTATAAATGTAAGTCACAAATTTTAGTTCTGGTTATGTAACTTGTAAAGACAAGGAAATGTGATAAAAAAAAAAGTAATCTAATGAGAATTGTGTGACAAATATAAAATATAAGTAAAGAATACAATATGACAGCGATTTTTTTTGTATAATGTTGACGGCATGAAAACAATAGCAAGTGTATCTATCTAGGTCTGTTTCTTCCTGGTCTCTCATGCCTACCTTGAAAACAAGCAAGCATACATGAAGTCCTATAAACACAGTTTTTGTCAATCCACTCTCCCAACAGTGCAACTTACATCTTTCTCTGATGTTATTCCTTGATATGTCCCATGTTTTTAAGTGCCTTCTATCTTAAATGTGTATGTCCTTTACCCTTCAAATCATCACCAGGGAGCCTTTCCTTATGCTGACCTTATTTGGTCACTATTGGTCCCCTGAGAATATAGTAACCAATAATTCTGAAATAGTTCATAATCGTGCTGATCCATCATCAGTATTTTGAAATCTGTATGGCCTTTGTTCCAATTCTTTCCACCTACCATGCATGAAAAAAAGAATAGTAATGATTTTGCATGTTTTAGTATCGCAAGCAAAGCTGACGTTGATTTTCATTAATAGTGGCATCTCTTTCAGATGATGGGAGAGAGACCCAGAAAACAGAGATTCGAGCACTTGCTCATGTGTCGTCTCTAGCATGCCTACATTAATCAGAGTGCCAACTCTATAGTACCACAAAGAAAATATTCTGATACACTGTTGTGATCTAAGTATTGTTAAACTGCAAACACCCTTATTTAATGGTCTCAAATAATAATTATCTACAGGTCACATCCTGATATCATATATGAAACACGAGGAATCCTACGAACTTTTACATAAAAGTAATACATGACTTACTTACTGCTATATATCACCATGATTACTTACACAAATTATATTAAGTTCTTGGTTAATTTTTATAGTTTTATTATGACCTTTAAGATAATATGTATTTCTCACATTACTTTACTACTCACTATTATCATAGCTCCTTTTCAGTAGAAATCTAGTGTAGCCCGGCCAGTGTTGTGCAGTGGTTGAGCATTGACCCATGAACCAGGAGGTCACAGTTTGATTCCTGGTCAGGGTAGATGCCCCAGTTATGGGCTGGATCCCCAGTAGAGGGTGGGCAGGAGGCAGCAGATCAATGATTATCTCATTACTGATGTTTCTAGGTATACAAATTGAAGAACATTTCCTCACTAGTACTGAGCTGCATTACCATTAATAGCTGGGCAAACACTAAATGCTGTGTGTTTAACACGTTACTGTTGTAAGTCACTGTACAAATAAAACTTACTTTAATGAACCTATTAGTCAAAGTGTTGAATACATCTATATCCTAAATTTTAGTATTTATTTTCCACTAGTTTGCGTAACATTTCAATCTGTGAGTAAATATGCCTTAATCTGATAAATGTAGACAGATGTCTTATTCAGAAACAGGACAGATTCTTAAAGTAGTTCAACTCTTATAGCATTAAAAAAATAAAAACATCAGCATAGATCATAAAGATTTCCAAAGATAAAATACCATTCAAAAAGGCCACACAAGCCCTGACCGGTTTGGCTCAGTGGATAGAGCATCGGTCTACGGACTGAAAGGTCCCAGGTTCGATTCTGATCAAGGGCATGTACCTTGGTTGCGGGCACATCCCCAGTAAGTATGCAGAAGGCAGCTGATTGATGTTTCCCTCTCATCAATGTTTCTAACTCTCTATCACTCTCCCTTTCTCTCTGTAAAAAATCAATAAAATATATATTTTAAAAAAGGCTACACAAAAGAATGTCTAAACTAAAACAACAGTTAATATATCCTTTATAACAGTTAACAGAAGTCTCTCTAGAAGTCCTTGGGAGATCAACAACAGATCTGAACAAATTAGAACAGAGTAAAACTAATTGAATCACCTCTCTAAAAACTCATTTATTCTTTGTGACCTATAAATTTATCCTCCACAGTTGATGACTCAATTAGTTATACAAAACATATAATTGGCAGTAGAGATAATGGTTCAAGAGTTAAAAAGCCAGAGTCTGTCAAACCAGCTGTGTACCATACTTGGCCAAAGTATTTAAAACTTTGCCTCACCTGCCTCATTTGAAAAAGTAATAGTACCTATCTCATAGAGTTATTGTGGAGATTGAGATAATACACGTAGTCTGTATAGTAGTACCTGTTTATTATAAAGTTATCAAAGCCTTTTAAAACCACTATAATCTTACAAATCAATATCATCCTAATAAATTTAATTTAAAAAATTTTTAAATGTATATCCCTAATAATTATTACTCTTTATATTCATAAGTAATTCAAGTGGCATACAGTTATGCTCCTCACTATACTTGACACACCTTTGAAACTTTAGGTGTTAATAGTGAACCTCTCTCCGACTTTGTACTAAGTTCAAAAGACAACTTGATGTTGTCTTCAAAATTTGCACTTGATGGGAAATTGGCAAAGAAAATGATAGCCATCTAGAACTTACCAGAGAAGATGCACAGAAAAATTTCCATTACTATAAGATCTGTTTAAAGCAACAGGATCTGTATACTGTGTTTGGAAACCTACTTTGGATTTGTTTTCAAGTGTATTTAGTAGCTTCACCTTATCACTTAAAATCTTAAAAGGAAGCCACATTTAATTTTGAATAACCTGACCTTCAAAATGTCTGGTATACTATATTATATGCAGGAGTGTCCTATTACATTCTCTCTCCAATAACTTAAATCAAAGGACATCATTAATGAAAATCTATCTATACTTTTCCCTTTATTAAAAAATACTTTATTTTTAAATGAATGTTTTGGAATGTTAGCACAATAACTTACAAACTTTTTAACATCTTATAATTGTCTAGAAGGTTTCATTCCCGTTCAACCCGTTTGGCTCGGTGGATAAAGCATCAGCCTGCGGACTCAAGGGTCCTGGGTTTGATTCTGGTCAAGGGCATGGACCTTCGTTGTGGGCACATCCCCAGTGGGGAGTGTGCAGGAGGCGGCTGATGGATGTTTCTCTCTCATCGATGTTTCTAACTCTCTATCCCTGTCTCTTACTCTCTGTGAAAAGTTAATAAAATATATTTTTTAAAAAATAATAAAAGGTTTCATTCCCAATGCCCTACTTACCCACCCATAATACTAGGATATCTGACTTAAAAACACACACACACTTCTGCCCAGTGTTACTCAGTGGTTAGAGTGTTGGCCCCTGCAGCAAAGGGTCCTAGGTTTGATTCCCAGTCAAGGGCACATGCCTGGGTTAGATACCTGCCCGGGTCAGGGGACACACAGGTGGGGGGGGGGGCCTGCTATTCAATGTTTCTCTCACTCCTTCCCCCTTCATCCCTCCCTTCCACTCTCTAAAAAGCAATGGAATAACTATCCTTGGGCGAGGATTAAAAAAACATTTCCTTGGCTGACCCAATACAGCACGAATTGGTTATTTCCAACATATGAGAAAATATACTTAAAATATATGTAGTATCCTCATAACCAAGAAAGAAAGAAAAAAAGTCATCTCACTGGAAAAGGTAGAGGCTTTCTCCATTTTTTTTTTTTTTCAGGTGACAGCATTCACACTAGGCTACCTATCCAGTTTTCAAAATCCTTCAAGGCCCTGGAAATCCTGTTTTTGCTTAAGTCTGCTGAAACGATGTGGCTGACAGCCATTTTCCCTCAAAGCTCAATTGTTCGTGTTATCTATTGAAAATTTTATTAGGTCACCTTGAAATTCTCTCCTCTGAAAATCACTTGAGGGTTTTTCGTTATCCACATGCCCCTTTAAAAATTACGAATGGAGCCCACACATCTCGCAGCCTACTCATGTTTCCTGTTCCTCAGGGACCAAGCGGCTCCAGGCTCCCCCGGACCCGCATCATGCGCACCCTGAGGCACCCTGCGCTCCTTGCTGTGCTGCGCCGCGCTGTGCAGCGGGCGCGCGGTCACAAGGCTTCCCGACACCCCCGATCCCTTACTGCTGCAAAACTTCAGCCTTCTCAGCACCGACCTGGCCAGTGTTGGTGTAACCGGTTTACTTACCAACCCCGTCACCTCAGGGAATCCAAACCCTTCTAACCGCCTTCTGAAACGCACCTGCAGCATTCCCTGTGTTACTCTGAGGAAGATTTGCAGCAGGAAAAGGACTTGAGCGCAGAGGCTCGTCCCCTGACTCAAATTGCTGTTGCCAGGATATGCGGTAGCAATGCAGTGGTTTCCTTGAGACTCCGAGGATGTATTTTGTTCTAGAAACAGCCCATCTCCACTAAATCCCTTTTAACTGCCGAGATTTCTGTGGTAACAGTGCTCACCAGGAAGGTATTTTCAACAGCCGAAAGATGAGTTATTCTAATTTGCCTCCCCCCCCCCTCAGTAGTGCTTGCCAGCACAAGGACATTTTTCTATACGGTATTTGCAACTGAAAAGGAAAATCACGCTTTTGGCACTAGTTATCACGCGCTTGGAAAGTCCATTATCGTTCTGCTTCTTACGAATTTTCTTTCGAGGTAAAATTTGGGGCGAAATTCACGTCCTATAACTTACTGTTTTTCAGGCCCAATTAACGGCCTAAGAATAGTAACAAAACAGGCCCGGGAAACCTCAATTTTTTACTTAGAAGGCGTCTAATAACCAAAGCACCCTTTTGCGGGTGTGGAATTGGAAAGACAATGGAAGTAATTTATTTATTAGAGAGAGGAGAACCCCCCCCTTACTCTCCCCCCCCCAAAAAAAAGCCGTGCAAGCAAAATGCAGGGGTTCGGAAGTTCTAGTCTAGTAATATTCTCCCAAACGCTCCCGACCCACCCTCTTTTCCCCGGGGAGGCAGCCCTGCGCCTCCACAGGCGGCGAGGCCAGGGGAGCACAGACCCCACCGGCGGTCAGGCCGGGGTTCCGAAGCCCAAACAGGCCGAAGCCGCAACGCCGGCGACCTGAGTTGAAGAGGCAAGAGAATACGGGGTTAGACGCGGCCTCGACTCAAGCTGGAGGCCCCTGGAGGAATCGGGAGGCGGAGAAGAGCGAGCCGGTGGGCAAGCCGGAGCAGAACCTGGACGGAAAGAGAACCAGGGCCAGAGGAGAAGGTTTCAGCTCGGCCAGCGCCTTCCTCGGACCTTCGGCGACGCCCGTGTTTACCTGAAAGTCTCGGTCCTCGTTGAAGCGGGAGAAGCGGTCCGCCATTTTGCCGCCTTCACTGCTCTCAGAACGACGCTCTCCGGTTCGCTCCTTCTCTCCCGCGACACCCGCCCCCTCGCTGCCCTCCCCAGCTCCCCGCCTCCTCCCACGCCCACCCTGCGCGCGCCGGCTAGGGAGGGAGGAAGCGAGAAGGTGGGTCCTAATCGAAACTCCCGAGACGCATGCGCCTTTCAGCCCGAGAGGCGGAACCTTTCCCTCTCGCGGCCCGCTCGCCGCACCTCCCAGGGCGACCCCGGGTACAACGCGTGCGCACTCACGCCGGGGAGGGCAAGTGCTTCCGGAGGGAAAGGTCACAGGGGGTGCGGTACGCACGCCTCCGGATGTTTTCCACCAGCTGATTTTCCTGTGTATCTTTCATTAACCTCCTGCTTCCCTGTGTTTGCAGAAGCTCCGCCTTTGCTTTCTTAGCAGCATAATAATATAGTGGCTGAAAGCGCGGATTTTGGAGCCAGACCTCTTAGTTTCAAATACCAGTTCTCCCGGAGGATTAAACTGGAGCGAAACAGGAAGATAACTTCTTTCATAGGGCTTACATTCCAGTGAGGAATATCAGATAAATAAAATAATTACATAATTTCAGGTATTAACGAGTGCTACATGCGGTAAAACTAGGTACAGTGAGGAGCGGGACGACCTCTGAAACGACCTTTTTCCCTGAGGAACAGCAAGGGGTCCACGCCTTAGGACAGAAGAAACCAAAGACGCAATGACTGCTAAGAACTGGGCATTTTTCAAGCGATCATTTGAGAAGAGTTACTTCTTCAGTGGCCAAAGTTGATCCAAATGAACTAAAGCTGTCTGGGCTTCAGTTTTCTTTTTATAAAGTAAGGAAATTGGATTTGGTAATCTCTACTGCCCATGCCCAGCACAAATTTTGTATGGGTTATGAATCAATTTTTCCTATTTTATGACCTTCCTGAGGATCCCACCCAGCCCTCTTGCTCTCTCAGCCAAAATACATAAAACACAGGATGGGTAGCAGGACTTTCCTGCTTTTGAAAAAAGTAGTTGAGAGAAATCACACAACGGAAAAATGGCCCTTACCTACCCTGAGAGTCAAATGAAATGTAATATTTTTGAGGAAGGGTGTGTATCTCCTTTTGTTACCCTCTGCCTTATCCTACCCCAGTCCAAGCAGTATACAGTTCTAAGTAGTGAAAAGAGCTTCCTACCTAGGAGAGGCAGAACACATAATTTATATATTGTAAAGACACTTGAGGGTAAATGTGGCCGTTTGATTTGACATGACACACCCATTTCCCTCTACCAACCCCACTAAAATGAAGTTCTGGAGTGGGGAAACCAGGAAACAAGTTGATTAATGCTGAGGAATACTAGAAATGCTCAGGAATTGGAATCACCAGGTACTGTGAGGGTGTAGATGGAGCTGAAAACAGGATTGGTTACAAGGCAGTTTGGAGAGCAGTTGGAATCTAAATCCCTTACCCAGCAAACTGGAGGGTTCTCCTTTGCTGGGAAAAGCTAAACTAAAGAGACTTGAACATATCTGGCACAGCTAAAGAAGGAGATACCATGCTGAAAATGGGAAGATTCAGTAACAGCCAACATTATGGTCAGAGCAGTGTTTCTCCCAGCAAGAGGCCACAGGATCCCTCTCTAGGAAATTGGCTTACAGAGAAAAAACATGTACCAAAAAATGGAGTGAGGGGTAGGGTCTCCCCAACATAAAGGTCATGTTCCTGTCCAAATAGTCCACAGAAGAGTCCATCATTCAAGAAGCCCCATTTACACAGACCTTCCACTCAGTTGTTTGTTATGTAAGAATGGATAGCCAAGCCTTGGCTGGTTTGGCTCAGTGGATAGATCATCAGCCTGCGGACTGAGGGGTCCCGGGTTCAATTCTGGTCAAGGTTACATGCCTGGGGTTGTGGGCTCATCCCTAGTAGGGGGTGTGCAGGAGGTAGTTGATCAATGACTCTCATCATTGATGTTTCTATCTCTCTTCCTCTCCCTCTCTGAAATCAATAAAAATATATCAAAAATAAAAAGAATAGATAGCCAAGGACTATCAGACATTTGAAGGAAATCTGTAACAAGAAAGATAAAGACATCCCCACCCCAAAACCAAACAGGAAAAGGAATTCGGAGGAGTCAGAGATAATGGAAGCATAAAAAGAAACCATAAAAAAAATTATAATCAGCCCTGGCCAGTGTGGCTCATTTGGTTGCATATCCTCCTGTGCACTTCAGTCCCATTCCAAGCCAGGGCACATGCCAATGCCCAGGTTGTGAGCTCAGTCCCCAGGAGTGAGCATGCAGGGACAGCTGATAGATGTTTTGCTCTCACATAAATGTTTTTCTCTCTCCTTCCTCTCTAAAAAAAAAAAAAATCAATGAAAGACCTTTTTAAAAGAATTATAATCAGTATTGTCAAAACTATAAGATCACATCAGGGAACAAGGATGCAAAAAAAGAAAAAAGAATAAGTAACTTTGGAGCCTTGGCTGGTGTGGCTCAGTTGGTTGGAGCATCACCCACTACACCAAAAGGTTGAGGGTTTTATTCCTGGTCAGGGCACATATCGAGGTTGAGGATCAATCCTTGGTAAGGGTGCATGCAGGGGGCAATTGATCAATGTTTCTCTCTCACATTGATGTTTCTCTTTCTCTCTCTCCCTCTCCCTTCCTCTCTCTTTCTCAAATCAATAAAAACATCACTGGGTGAGAATTAAAAGGAGGGATAGCGCAAAGGAAAAAAAAAAACAACTCATGGACACAGACAGCAGTGTGTTGATTTCCCAGAAATGGGGGGTGGTGAGTGGAGGAGGTTATGGAGGGGTAAATGATGATGGATGGATGGAGACTTGACTTGGGGTGGTGAACACACAGTACAGTGCACAGGTTAAGTGTTGTAGAATTGTGCACCTGAAACCTGTATAATTTTGTTAACCAGTGTCACCCCAATAAATTTAATGAGAAGGAAATAAAGTAAGTTTTGGAAGTTCAAATTTCTCAAGCAGAAATAAAAAAATCAATAGAAGAATAGAAATAAAGTTGTGGAAATCTCCCAGAAAACAGTAAAAAGGTGGACCAAGTCACCTTTCCTTTCTCTTTATTGCAATAGCTGCTAAGTGCTCTGCTTCCACCCTGACCTCCTACACTCAAAAAGGAGCTGTAGTGATCCTGTAAAAAGGTCAGTCAGATCACATCAGTCCCCTGCTCCAAACCTCCAGTGGCTTTCCCTGTCATTCACAGTGTAAAGTCCACCTACCACTACCTCACCTTTCAGATCTCATTTTCCTCCCTGCATCCTGCTTCCCACCTCTCTGGACACACTGACCTCCAGACTTTACCTTCATCCCATGGGCCTGTTCCTGCATCAGCCTGCTCCACTTACTGGCTTATGTATTAGTATATGCTGTTCTTTCTGCCTATCATTCCCTAATTTTATTTTTTAATATGTTCTTATTGATTTTAGAGGGAGAGGAAGGAAGATGAGAGAGAGAGAGAGAGAGAGAGAGAGAGAGAGAGAGAGAGAGAGAGAGAGAAATAGAGAGATAGAAATAGAGAAATAGAAACATCAATCAGTTGCCTCCTGCATGCTCCCTACTGGGCATCCAGCCTGCAAGCCAGGCATGTGCTGCTCTAACTGGAATCAAACCAATGACCTCTTGGTTCATGAGTTGACATTCAATCACTAAGCCACACCAGCTGGGCTTTCCCTAATTTTATTTTTCTCCATAATATTTATTGCTTTCTAAAATGTAATTTAGACTCCATGAGAGCAGGGTTTTTTTCTTTTCAGTTTTGTTCCCTTTTATATCCCCAGCAATTAGATTAATGAATAGCACATAGTGGTCACTAAATAAGGATAAGAGGAGAAATGGGAAATAACAGATAAGAAAATGTGAAGGTTGATTCAATATCTGAATAATAGAATTTCCAGAATGAACACAGGAAATGGAAGGAAGAGAATATTAAAGAAATAACATATAGGAGGTAGGAGTGGCAGGGGGGTCAATCAGAGGGAAAAGGAGACATATGTAATACTTTAAACAATTAAAAATATATATCTAGCCCTGACCAGTTTGGCTCAGTGGATAGAGCGTCGGCCTGTGGACTGAAAGGTCCTGGGTTCGATTCTGATCAAGGGCATGTACCTTGGTTGTGGGCACATCCCCAATGGTGAGTGTGCAGGAGGCAGCTGATGGATGTTTCTAACTCTCTATCTCTCTCCCTTTATCTCTGTAAAAAATCAATAAAATATATATATATATATATATATATATATATATATATATATACACACACACATACACACACACATATATAAAAGACTAATATGCTAAGTGTCTGACCATCCAACCAGTTGCTATGACATGCACTGACCACAAGGGGGCAGACGTTCAATGCAGGGGCTTCTGAGCTGCAGTGACTTGACAGCAGCAGGTCTTGGGTGATGCACCCTGAAACCAGAGAAGAAGGAGCCTGATTCCTTGTGGGGCCTCATGATTCCACCTTCAGCTGTGGGTTATATTGTTGCTGGGGAATTGTTGGCCCAAACCTGGTTTACTGCACACTTGTGTTTGTGTTCCACACCCTGTACAACAGCAACTTTGCAGAGTGCCCTCTTACACCCCTTGGGGGATGTAGTAGAGCCAGTTTTGGCCTGATCCAGGAGGGACCTCACCTGCTGGAAGTACCCCGTTCACTCTGCAGATGCCTTTGAGCCACTGTGCCACCCCAGGTGTGGCCAGTGGGGGAGGGACAGGGGAAGTTGGCTCCAGGGCGTGTCCAGTCCATCTCACCCAGTCCCACCCTGCTGGCCATCTTTGAATTAATTTTCTTTCAATGTGCAGGAATCTGTGCACCAGGTCACTAGTGTGTGTGTGTGTGTGTGTGTGTGTGTGAGAGAGAGTATATGTGTATATATATATATATCCTATCTAATAAGAGTAATATGCAAATTAGGCATCACTCCATTACAAAGATGGCCACCCCCATTGACACAAGATGACAGTGCCCATAGCCACAAGATGGCAGAGCCCACAGCCACATCCTGTCTAATAAAAGAGTAATATGCAAATTAGGTGTCACTCCATCACAAAGATGGCCACCCCCATAGCCATAAGATGGTGGTGCCCAGTCTGGCTCAACCCTGCCACTGAAGTGGTCAGGCCTGTTAGCCAGGCATGTGGCAGGGGAGGCAGGGGGCCCAAGGGGCAGAACAGGTGATCAGAGGGGGCTGGGGGGTCCCCTGCCCAGGCCAGAGGCCTTTGCCAGAGGCCTCAGGCATGGGTAAGGGTGGGGCCGGTGATTGGAGGGGGCAAGGGCAGAGCTGGTGATCGGAGGGGTATGAGGATGTCCTACCCAGGCATAAGGCCTGGGCCAGAGACCTCAGGCCTGGGCAGGGACAAGGCCAGAGATCGCAGCGGCCTCAGATCCACAGAGCCAGTGATCAGAAGGGCAGGGGCGGAGCCTGCGATCGCAGGGGTCTGGACACTGGTGGAGCCGGCAATGCAGGGGTCTGGGGGTCCTCTGCCCAGGCCTGTAGCCTTGACCAGAGGTTGCCAGTGGGGCAAGGGCAGAGCCGGCGATGGCAGGGGGCAGGATCAGAGCCGGTGATCACAGAGGCCTGGGCTCTGTGAAGCTGGCGATTGGAGGGGCTTAGGGGTCTTCTGCCTAGGCCTGCAGCCTGGGCCAGAGGTTATAGGCCTGGGCAGGGGTGGAGCTAGTATTGGAGGGGCAGGGGTGGAGCCGGTGATCAGGGTGAACTACAGAGGAAACATCTTTTCTTACCACTCATTGGCCAAGCTCCCTGTATGCCACTGGTAATATTCTTTTTTAAAAAATATATTTTATTGATTTTTTACAGAGAGGAAGAGAGAAGGATAGAGAGTTGAAAACATTAATGAGAGAGAAACATCAATCAGCCGCCTTCTGTACTCCCAACTGGGAATGTGCCCACAACCAAGGTATATGCCCTTGACCGGAATCGAACCTGGGACCCTTGAGTCCACAGGTCGACGCTTTAACCACTGAGCCAAACCCATCAGGGCGCCACTGGTAATATTCTTAGTAACTTGGGTAATAAGAATCCAAAAAGGTGATTTAGGGTTTTTCCACTTCACTCCTGGAGAAAAAAAAAATGAAGGTCCACTGCTGGAGGGCTAAGAAATGTCATATCCTGCCCTAGCTGGTTTGGCTCAGTGCATAATGCCTTGGCCTGCTGACTGCAAGGTCTGGGTTCAGTTCTGACCAAGGGCATGTACCTAGGTTGCAGGCTCCTCCCTGGCCAGGGCCCAGATCAGGGCTCATGCAGGAGGCAACCAATCAAAGTGTTCCTCTCACTTTGATGTTTCTCTCTCTTTTCCCCTTCTCTTCCACATTCTCTAAAAATCAATGGAAACATATCCTCAGGTGAGGATAAAAAAAAAGAAAGAAAGAAATGTCATATCCTATGAAAGACACATCTTGAAAATGCCTAAAGAAAGTTGTCATTTTTTCATGGTGAAGGGACTGGAGTCCGTGTTGGTGGCTGCGGTGACTGGCAGTGGCTGCAGTAGTGGAGTGATGGGGCTAGTGGCTTCCCCTGATTAGCCTGGTCACCTCACACAAAGGGAGGCCAGACTGTGGCTTAGGCCCGCTCCCCAAAGGGAGCAGGGAGCAGGCCAAAGCCATCAGTAGGACACCCCCTGAAGGCTCCCAATATGTGAGAGTGGGCAGGCTGGGCTGAGGAACCCCCCCCCCCAGTGCACAAGTTTCGTGCACCGGGCCCCTAGTATGTGTGTGCGTGTGTGTGTATGTATGTGTGTGTTTGTGTATATCTTCTATAATAAAAGCGAAACATGCAAATGTGACCGTTACCACCAGCCAATCAGAGCGGCTGTATGCAAATTAACCCAGCCAAGATGGAGGCCAACAGCCAATCAGAGCGGCTGTATGCAAATTAACCCAGCCAAGATGGAGGCCAACAGCCACGGAACTAGAACAAACCAAAGGGTTCTGTTGCAACTACCTGCCTATGCTGGCAGTTGGAAGTGGCACCAGGGCACCAGGGCACCAGGAAGTGGGAAAGCAAGGTGGCGAGCCAGGGAGCGGGTGAGAGGTGGCAGGGGGTCGGCGGCCTGCTTGGTGGGCTTCCCAGGCCCTTTGTGGGGCATTGGGGAGCAGGTAAGAG
>PVJC01043077.1:0-14669 GCA_004026665.1 Murina feae
ATCTTGGCTGGGTTAATTTGCATACAGCCGCTCTGATTGGCTGGTGGGCGTGGCTGTGAGCAGAGGCTCAGCCAGCCTAGGCAGGCAGTTGCAACAGAAGCCTTTGGTTTGTGGCTGGGTTAATTTGCATACAGCCGCTCTGATTGGCTGGTGGTAACGGTCAAATTTGCATGTTTCTCTTTTATTATATTAGATATATTCAGTAATGCATAAATCAATAAGCCTTTTGTTTTCCTCACATTTCCTTCCACCTACAGCCCCATATCCTTTTCAATTCCTAATAAAAGTTCTGAAAAATTGTGTACCCTTACTTCTTCACTTCTTTATCATTTGGTTGCAGTGACATCTTTATTCTTTTGCAGTCAGATTTTCATTATGAATGTTCCTCCAAAGCTGTTCTACTTCAAGTAATAAAGTACACACTTCAAAATGTAATGGTCAAAAATATCCACTTTTATAGACTCTTCCCAAGACTTCCTTACCTTTTCCTTCCTTACTTTTCTTCTTAAAACTAAACACTATCTAACATGCCAAGGATTTTTTGTTTTATATTTTTCTTGTGTTTTGTCTGCCTCCCTTCTTCAGAATACTGTCTTCATAATTGAAGAAATGTTTGCCCACTCTCTTTACTGTTGTTTCTGGTGCCTGAAGAATCTCTAGTGCAGGAGAAATTTTAAGTTTATATTCTCTATGGAAAGATTGGGTATTCTGTCTTCAAATAACTAGATCATTAGATTTATCGACCACTACAGAAATATTTTTCTCCCTTTTGACTTCTAAGATAATACAGCACTTTATTTCCTAATTCAAAGATTTCAACTTTTCCGTGTCTTTTGTTGAGTTATTGTTTCTCTATTTTATTTCAAGGTTTAAGGCTATATCCTGGGTATGGTTATTTTCTATATATTTTCCCCCATAAATTTTTTTCTTTATTGATTAAGGTATCTTTATCCCTCCATTGCCTCCCCCACCACACACACACACACACACTCATGCCCTCACCCCCCTGATGTCTGTATCTATTGGTTAGGCTTATATGCATGCACACAAGTCCTTTGTTTGATCTCTCCCTCTTACCCTCACCCTCCCCTAACTACCCTCTGAGGTCTGACAATCTGATCAATGCTTCTCTGTTTCTGGATCTGTTTTTGTTCATCAGTTTATGTTGTTCATTATATTCCACAAATGAGTGAGGTCATGTGATATTTATCTTTCTCTGACTTATTTATTTCACTTAGCATAATGCTGTCCAGTTCCACCTATGCTGTTGCAGATGGTAAGAATTCCTTCTTTTTTACTGCAACATAGTATTCCATTATGTAGATGTACCATAGTTTTCTAATCCATTCATCTGCTGATAGGCCCTTAGGCTGATTCCAAATCTTAGCTATAGTGAATTGTGCTGCTATGAACATAAGGATGCATATATTCTTTCTGATTGGTGTTTCTAGTTTCTTGGGATATATTCCTAGAAGTGGGATCACTGGGTCAAATGGAAGCTCAATTTTTAGTTTTCTGAGAAAAGTCCATACTGTTCTCCACAGTGGCTGTACCAGTCTGCATTCCCACCAGCAGTGCACAAGAGTTCCTTTTTCTCTACATCATTGCCAGCACCCCAGTAACTTTATTTGTATCCATAATAACAATTAATTAAATACAAATGATTTGAAATTAATATTCCCATCCAAACCCCTTCCTGGGTCCTCCACATGTGTGTATCTATCTCCCTACTTGACCAACCTATTTAAATGATTTTAGGCACTTCAAATTTATCATGACCATGTTAGAAAATTTTATTTTTTCTCTTTTTTTGCTAATCTATTCATCATCCAGCATTCCCCATCAGAGTAAAAAATACCGCTTTATACCTAGTGGCAAAAACAAGTACTCATGAATTCTCTGTGATTGCTCATATACACTCACATCTACCTGATGAATCATTAGAAGTACATAGTGTGGTATGTGGTTATAAGCTAAAATGTTAAGCCCCCACTTCTTATACACCAAAGTATGTAAAATGTGTTCACTTGTCTCTTCTTAACTGCCATTTCACTAACTCAAACGATATTGCCTTTAATTCGAAACCACTATATCATGTTTTCCCCGTTCTTTTTTCTTATTATTTCTTCTCTTTACTGAGTAGCTAAAGGATGTATCAAAACATAAAATTGATATTGTGACTTCCATGTTTAAATAGTTTCCAACTGATCTGAAAACAACAAAACAACAACAACACTTTTTGAAAGTTTGCAACATCTTCCTTCATCTGGACTGTGAGCTCTTGTTTAAATTTATCTTGTGCTTCCTTTAGTGAGCTTGCTGAGCTCAGGTACATTGTTTTCCCAGCAGTTCCTAAAAGAAGGAATCTTTTAGGAAGTGAGCTTCAATGTATTTTAACTTGTTTTCCCATATGCCTGTAATCTTCTACCTTCTACTCTCTACATAGCAGATGCTTCATTTTACAAATCCCATGTAAATAGAAACTCCGTGGGGATCCTTCTCTGACAAATGGGTTCAAAAATAAGCTTCCCATTATCATTTCTAAGAAATGGCATGCTTACTTCTTAGCACATCAAAAGCTGTACATTTTTAATTTGATTTTACTTATTGTATACAACTAAACATAGTGTCAATTCTATTTTAGCCAGACCATACCTTTCGTATCCACAGTAGAATCCCAGCACCTAACTTTATGCTTGATGTAAGCCATAGATTATTAACTAGTTGATAAATAAAATAATAAAAACATTTTTACAATACTCTGTATAAATACATTGCTAATGGTCCTAATGGTGTCCTGATGATCAGTCAACATGCTGTCAGGCAGGCAGGAGCTGGTGGGCAGGGATGGGGCAGGGACTCCGCCCTCAGTGGAGGCACAAGCAGTCTTGCCTAACACTTACTTCATGCTGCCTGCTTGCATCCCTGGCCTGGGATTTGGTCCTGCCTGCATGTGTACCCCTCCAGAGCTGAGGTGAAGCTGCCTGCCTGCATCCCTGGCCAGGGGCATGACACTGCCTGCTGTCATGGTGGTACTGTTTTACCCACAGCATCTACAAAAATTGCTGCAAATTTACTTCTCAGTGGAAGAACCTTTAGTTCCCAATATAAATTACCAATTCCATTAAATGAAACTTCAATTTCTAGACTCAATATAAAGAGTGAAGTTGCTGAAACCATCAAAAAGGCCAAACTTCTCATTATTGATGAATGCATCATGGCATCCAGTCATGCTATAAACACCATGGACAGACTACTAAGAGAAATTATGAATTTGAATGTTGCATTTGGTTGGAAAGTTCTCCTTCTTGGAGGGGATATTTGACAACATCTCAGTATTGTATTGCATGCTATGCAATCAGCCATAGTACTGTAATGTTTGAGGATGTTTCAAAAAGTTGTCTCTAAAAACAAATATGAGATCAGAGGATTCTGCTTACAGTGAATGATTAGTAAAACTTGGAGATGGCAAACTTGATAGCAGTTTTCCTTTAGGAATGGAAATTATTGAAATCCCCTGTGAAATGATTTGTAATGGATCTATTATTGAAGCTACCTTTAGAAATAGTGTATCTATAGATAATATTAAAAATATATCTAATCGTGCAATTCTTTGTCCAAAAAATGAGCACATTCAAAAATTAAATGAAGAAATTTTGAATATACTTGATAGAGATTTTCATACATATTTGAGTGATGATTCCATTGATTCAACAGATGATGCTGAAAAGGAAAAATTTCCCATAGAATTTCTTAATAGTATTACTCCTTTGAGAATGCTGTGTCATAAATTAAAGTTGAAAGCGGGTGCAATCATCATGCTACTAAGAAATCTTAATAGTAACGGGGGTCTCTATAGTGGTACTAGATTTATTATCAAAAGATTACAACCTAACATTATTGAAGCTGAAGTGTTAACAGAATCTGCAGCGGGAAAGGTTGTTCTGATTCCAAGAATTAATTTGTCCCCATCTGACACTGTCCTCCCATTTAAATTAATTTGATGACAGTTTCCTGTGATGCCAGCATTTGTGATGACAATTAATAAATCACAAGGACAAACTCTAGACAGAGTAGGAATATTCCTACCTGAACCCGTTTTCACACATCGTCAGTTATATGTTGCTTTCTCTTGAGTTCAAAGAACATATGACATTAAAGTTAAAGTTGTAAATACTTCATCCCAAGAGAAATTACTCAAGCACCTGAAAGTGTTTTCACTCTTAATGTGGTGTGCAGGGAGATATTAGAATAAGTTTAATCACTTTATTAGTCAGTAGGGGCCTGGTGTACTAAATTCATGCACTGGGGGGAGGGCACTGGGGGGAGGGCACACAGCCCGGCAGGTGCTCGCCACTGAGTGGAGACACACAGGTGTGGGCGCTTCTTGCCAGGCGGCTGATGAGCACACACAGTAGGACAGCAGTGGACACAGCTAGGGTGAGGGGACTGGGCACCACCATCTTGTGGCTATGGGCACGCCATCTTTGTCTCAGAGTGCTGGTTAATTTGCATATTACTCTTTTATTAGAGAGGATTGTTTGCATCACTGTTGTTTTTCTGTCATGTTTTTGTTCTTTTTATATCATTTTTGTTGTTTTTGTTTTTCTTATATCATTTTGTTATAGTTTATTTATTAATAAATTTATACATTATTTTCATATACATTTTACTAATTTCCTTTCATCTCTAACGCTTCTATTATAGAGAAAGAGCAAATAGCAATATTAAAATATTTCCTCTAATTAATTCCCTCTTAATGTGCATGAATTTCATGCACTGGGCCACTAGTGTTTTATAATAATGATGCTTTAGAAACCACTTTATAGCTTTGGCCAAGGTAATTTATATTCATGAACCATTTAACAATCCTAGACAGTAGACCTGTTTAGCCATATATTTCATAACAGAACTAGTGTTCAGAGAAATTCAGTTAATGGCATCTAGGGAGAAAATTATTGAGGCATGGTATGAATTCAAAGATTTATGCTTTAGTGTATAATTATAAGCTTAAATTTTGAACAGCTACCTCTACAAAAGTCAATATTATTGAAAGAACTTTTACCCTTCATCCCACTTCACATCTTTATTCTTTCTTTTTTATATTCATGGTAAAGGAGAGAACTTTTATGCCTTGACATTCACTGATATGTGAAGATTGTTATAAATATTTAAAAATTCTAACTTGGGACTTTGAAAAACATTCCATGGCAAAAATTTACTTCTTATACCAAAGCATGACTATTACTTGATTATTCATCATGTTAGATGAAACTGAGATGGTAGTTAATGAAATGTTCTCGTTAAATTAATGTTTATTTATGTTGCTTTAAATTGATCTGTTACTCATTATTCTAAAGCCTTTAATATATATTTAAAAAACCTACTTGGAAAAATGCTAACCAATTTTCTTTGTACAGTACTAAAGTTTTTGCAACATTCATTTATCTAACTTTTCAACATACGTGAGTGCACAAGAAAGGGTCACTAAAGTCCAGATATCTGTAGCTCTCCCGAAAAATGATTTGTCTTCTCTCTTTTGATGTGGTTCACAATCACCATTATATTTTACAGTGAAGATCTGTATGTCATAAGTTCTAGAAAATTTCTATAGAATTAGAGCCATCATGAAATGGAAGGGATCTCAAGGTTTTTGGTTTAGCTCCATACCTAGTGAAGAATCTATTTCTGAAATAAAGTTTATAAGTAACTATTCAATTTATATTTGCAGTCTTTCAGTGAATAGACATTTAAAATTAAAAGACATAAAACAGTAGGTTTGATTTAGCACTAAATTTTGTAGATAGTAACTTATCAGATAAGTTGTATAAATTACATAATTAATTTTCATAATATTCCAACAAGGTAAATGTGATTGTATTTTGCATGTTAAAGAGTTTACTTCTCAAGATCTTCCTTTTTGTTTTTATTTGAAAGTTAGCATTCATGCTTTGCATTTTAAAAAATATGGTTAGGTAAAGTGAAATATTCTAGTAAAGTGAATATAATAAGTTTCTTAAATGCAAAATAATGGGATAGTGATCAATTATGTTGTTAATGAATATAGATTTCTGAACGATATTATTGATGTGTTTTCTGATTTTATTAATATAAGTCTAGAAAAGTAATGAGATGATACTGGTGTTGTCTGCTGTAAGATTGAAAAACCGAACAGTTATATTATATTTCACTCTTAAGAACTTATATCAAAAAAAAAAAATTCAAGCTCTGAAAAATGGGAGGTATTGGCATCATGACATCAGTAGATAAATTTCAGCAACTGTTGAGATTAGTGACTAATGAAACAGGAAATGAATGAAGAAGCCTAAACCATAGGCAAAAGGACTAGGACAGAAGGAGAAGCATATTATTCCCGGAGAATACCATATTAGCTCAGATGTTAGAAACTGTGGTGTATAAAAGCAGTGTGTGAAATGGAGAAGAATAAAAGAATCACTGACAACACCCACTCCCGCACATACAAGCATACACGCACATTCCCATATGCAATATACCTCTTCCAATTCATTTATCACCCCAAAAGGGGGTGCTGATAAGAGTTAGATTCTGAAAATTAAAAATATATATATATAACTAGAAAGATATTTAGTAGTCAGTGTCCCATAACAAGAACATTCTATTTAGGTATTCCAATGTTTAACTGTGGATTCTTCACTGCTTTTGCATCTTAATGGACAAAGCCTGCAGTTAAAAAGCCTAATCACATGACTTTGGCTCCCAATCAGCTTTCTAAGTATATTATCCCTATATATAAATAAATAAACTATACTCACCACATATTGCATGAGCTCAAATATAAGAACATGAAAACCCAGTTAAAAATTATGACCAGTAATAAACAAAAAAATAAAGGTAAATATAATAAACAAAAAAACAACAACAAAAAATTCTGACAGAATACTACATCAAAAATATAAGAATAGAAAGCTAAAAGAGAAATATTTAAGGATAGCTGTAGGTTTTTTTAATTATAAAAATAAGTAGAATGTTTAAAAGGAAATTATCTCAAAATAAGAAAATAATATTAAAAAAAGAATGTGAGATAGAAACTATAATGTAGAGGAACTAATTCATAATAACAAAACATGCATGATAATAAATTATAAGGTAATTTATAAAATAAGCATTAAAATATTTACTCAATACATATATCAGAGGTGGGGAAAAACTCCACATTAAGATATATCATATTGAAATTAAAATAAAGCAAATAAAATTTCTCTTAAATCCCAAAACAATACATCCTCCCCTTGATAATAACAACAAGAATAACTATAACAACTTGTTATAAAATACTTAAAATCAGGCTGATAATTTTTCTAATGAGCTTGCTGTGAGCTAGAAACCAATGTTGTTCTTAACAAGTTACTTTGGACATGTTCCAGTAAAATAAGAAAATAAACTTAACACAGAAAGTGTCAAAACACAGAGAGTAGCTAAAATCTGTTCAGTGGGCCAAAAATAATCAATGAAGATGAGAGCAACAAGGTGGAGTTGACTGAACCACAGTTTTGAAGACAAAGAGTAATTCCAGAGACCAGGCTAGGCCTTTGGGTAAACTCTGGGAATAACAACAACAAAAAATTGTATAAGGAAATGAATTATAGTGCACTAATTGGATTTTAAATAAAAGTATATACCTGATAGCAAAAGTGAGGGACTGAAATATGTATCCCCAAAGCATGCAACTTTGGCATAAAAATTATTTTGAGCTAACGGCACCTGAAAAACATCAGGCATAAGAAGGGTACTTAACTTTCTTCTCTACACCACCCCCACAGTTTTTCTTTCCTTGAAAGCAAGAGATAAACCGCCCCCCCACCAAAAGATGTCCTTATACCAGAGGGAAAGTAAATTCGTATCATGAAAGACTAAAAGTTAAAACTGAGAGAATTCTGTGCAAACAGACCTTGTTAAAATAATTATCTTCCTTTAAGCTCTCTACATGTTTAGTCACTTCTACATGATTGTCTTTATTTGTTCATTCTCCTATAAAACCGTTTAGACTTACTACTTCTTTACATTTTCATCTCATTAGGAGGGCTCTTGTGCTAAGTAAAATTTACATTAAATACATTTGTATGCCTTTCTCCTGTTGATTTCTCTTATATAAATTTAATTCCCAGGTTCATCCAAAACCCATAAGAGGTTAGAGGTAAAATTTGCCTCCCCTACAATACTATGCAGTGTCTTTTTATTTTCAACTTCTGGAATAACACAGTATATCTATATGGCTATAAACCTATTGTTAAGTAAAAGATTCAGTAGAAATTATGAATCTCAGTCATTAGTGTTATTAACATTGGAAATGTCCAACCTGTACAGAATTTTTATGAGTTTACTTGAGCCAAACTAATGACAATTGCCAGGAAGCAAAATCTAATGGATTGAGAAAATGTTCTGGAGAATGACAGGTTTACAGCTTATTTTATACATTAGATTCAAAGAAAGAGACATATAGGTGTTACATAAAACCCAATGGTGTTCCATTAGGGAGATGTGAGAAAGCAAAGCAGGAAAATTTCTGAGACTGGATAAAAAGTCAAATGCTGAAGTACATACTTCTTTTACATTGATGGGTATAGGATACTTAACAATTGACATTTACAGCTCTTAGAAATGGTATTCCAGAAACAAGATTGTTGGGGAGCGCCAGAGCCTTGGTTGGAAAGTTGTGAGGAGGACATTTTGATGAAAGGGAAGTGTGCGGAAGGCTGCCTGCCCTGTTTATTGGAATTCCAACTTAGGGGAGACTTAGGTGAGTGTGGAAGGCGGCAATCCTAATTATTCCTTGACCTTTCCAAACAAGTCTGTGAATATGTAGATCCCTGGTTATTTACTGGAATCCTTATGATTAATCCCTGGATGCCCTTGCCTAGAGGACAATGTAAACACATGTCCTCCCAAGATTACTCACTCTACTGATTGCATCTAAAAATAAAATTTAGTAATAGGCAAAATTCACATTTAACAGTCATTCCACCACAACTATGTTCGAGAATTGCATACTCATGTACTCCATTTTCACTGGGAAGGCAGTTCCTACCAGTATTGGTAGTACTTGTTGATGACTGTTCTCTAGACATATTCTGTCATCACTACCAACTTCTTTCAACTTCAAAGGCACTTTGGTCTTTAGAGATTTTCTGTTGATAACACCGGCATCTTTCGGCTGCAGAGCTATGTTGTATCAACAGTTGTTCTTTAGACATAGTCTCACCTCTCTGCTGTCATGGTCTGAGATGCAGGTGAATGAGAGTCCTGGCTGTCAGGTTGCTGAGAGCTGTCTGACCAATGGCTGATTCTGGCTAATTCTGAGGGGATGGGACTTCCTTCTCCCTGCTGGCAGTCTCCATGGAGGCAGCAATGAGAAAGCTAGGGTGACCGAGGAAGCCAAGCCTTTCAGCTCACTTTCCCACTCTGCTTTCCTGGTAGGCTTAGCTTGGGTCACTCCAATGACCTAGGATGCCAAACCTTTCTGCCCTCTCTTAGGCCAGCTCTGTGGCTCCAGCCTTTGTCATATTTTCATATTCCCCCCCTTATTGGCTGTAAGCACCACCATCTTTATTGCAAAGTGATGGTTAATTTGCATATTACTCTTTTATTAGATAGGATAGTACATGATTATATTTTAACTACTAATTTTTATTTAGTTAAATACTATTGAACTTGATGCTCAAAATACTCAATAATTTGGGAAGTACTTAAATCTTCATGCAGACCAATCTAAATAAATTTTAATATAGACCAGAGGTAAGTAAAATAACTTACAAATCCCACAGGCTAAATCTGGCCAAATCTGTGACAAGGAGAAAGTTCTGTGATGTCTTAATTTAAATTACAACAGTGAGAGGGAGGAAGGAAGAGACTAGAAGTGATTAGTCAGTTAACAACTGCAAGGCAAAACTCACAAAGACTGCATATTCCTGAGTGTTTATTGAAACTTTGAATTCACTTCCAAGGTGACTATTTCCACATCATGAAATAGAGAACAGCAGGAGTCATTGCATCCCAGGTGCCTCTGCTTCAAATTTTCAGGTGGTTGTCCACACCAAAGGATCAAACACTTCTTTTTTCTCCTTTTTCAGTGTTTAAAGTATTAGAAATAGTAGTACATATGTCTCCTTTTATTTTTCCCAATTGACCTTCCCCCACCCACCATCCCCATACATGCCCTCACCTCCCTCCCAATGTCTTGCGTCTATTGGTTATGCTTACATGCATGCATACAAGTCCTAGGGTTGATCTCTTACCTCCCACACACCCCCAAACCTCCCTGGCCTTCCCACTGTCATTTGACAGTCTGTTTGATGCTTCTCTGCCTCTGTATCTATTTTTGTTCATCAGTTTATAATGTTCTTTATTACTCATAAATGAGTGAGATCATGTGGTATTTTTCTTTCATTGACTGGCTTATTTCACTTAGCATAATGCTTCTTTAGGAACTCTGCATCTATTTCAGAACTACCGCTGTTTCACCTTATTTCACCCACCTTATCTATAACCAATGTAAATTTGTTCAAAACAGCTTACATCTGTCTTCCCCCTACTTGATATATAAAGGAGCCCGCCAACTCCAGTACAGCAGACCTGCTCCCCTTCTCCACCTAGCACTGCTGCTGTGGTTTAGACTTCATGCCTCAGCACCTAGTCCTTTTAGACCAAATCAGCACTTGCTTTTAAATGACCTTTCGCTGTATAAGTTTTTTGTTTTGTTTTACACCTGCTTTGTAAATAAAGTTTATTGAAATACCAGCACACTTCTTGTTTTATCTGTTGTCTATAGTTGTTTTCCCAATACCACAGCAGAGCTAATTGTAACACAGAGCCCACAAAGCCAACACTACTTAGTACCAGGCCTTTACAGAAAATGTGTGCCAACCCCTGCTATTGTTCAGCCTGTGAAATAAAGCTTGCTGAGATAATTAAAATATCCTATATGTGCTCTCCAATAGGACTGGTAGTAGTCACATGAAGCTGCTGTTGAGTATTTGAATTGTGGCTAATGTAGTGAAAAACTGAATTGTTAGTTTGCCTATTTTTAATTTTATTTAAGTAGTCACATACAGCTAGTGGCTATGTTACTAGACAGTGCAGCAATACAGGGTGCTTTTTTTCCCCCCAAGGGTTCAGGTTATATATACACTTTTTGCACCATTCACAAGTGATTACTTCATGCTAAAAGTATAAAATCGAATGGAAAGTTATTGAATGTAACAATTAACAGAGTGTTACAGACCTTTAAAGTGTCACAGAAATATTAACCCTTTTCTGGGTATGTTATATAACACTCCACCATTGACAATTACAAGGAGGATGGTGATTTAAAAAAATAATGTTGAAGACATTTTTTTGGACAAGTGAAAGAAATAAAGTTGTCCCAATCATCTAGTAAAAATACATGCTTTAGTTTACTGAAAAAATGGAGTCAAAATTAAGTTTTTTTTACATGAACATATCTAAATTGTTTGAACATTTCTTAGTAATTACCCACAAGCATATGTACAAAATATATAATTCAACTTGTTCCTTCTTAGTGAAATGTTTTTTTGGGGGAAACTCATTTGGTAAAGTTTCATATGCAGATATTCATTTACAGAAACAAAAGTAATACTCTGAACTATATCCATATAAATTGTGGAATAAATATTGAATTTTACAAAATGTTCTGTCTTGCTACTTTGTGAAAATTGAACATTTGTTCAATTCATTTCTCTCAATGAATATTGATAGTGTGAATGAAGAGGTTCAAGTGAAAGGTATTGAACTACAATAAAATATGACACAGAAAACTAAATATGATAATGCTTGTATAATAGAACTCGATAAATACATTGGGACATGTTACCATAGATATAAAAACCATTGTGAAAAGATTATATCCATTGTTGGAAGCACTTACAATGGTGAACAGCTGTATTCTACTATAAAAGTGAATATAATTATTTTTCCATGTTCAAAAATTCAAAGCTGACTTCTTATTGCATACCACAACCCAAAGTATAAAAACTACATTGATAGTTCTTGGTATAGAAGAAAAGGAAAAAAATAGCTAGAAACAAATAAAAGGAGTAATAGATTTAAAAAAATAGTATATGCCTTCTTTAAATGTGTCTATTTTCTATATGAAGTATACAAAGCAATACTCGATATAATATAGATTATAATTGTACTAGAGGCACGGTGCACGAAATTCGTGCATGGAGTCAGAGTTGGGGGGTAGAGGTGGTGTCCCTAACCCTCACCTGCACCCTTTCCAATCTGGGATCCCTTGAGGGATGTCCGACTGCCCGTTTAGGCCCCATCCCACCGGTGGGTTTGGGCCTAAACAGGCAGTCGGACATCCCTTTCACAATCCAGGATTACGGGCTCCCGACCTCGCACCTGATCATTGCTCTTAATCACACCCCTGCCAGTCTGATCAACACATAACAGCTTCTGTGCCAGCTTAATTGCCCATAACTGACCTCCCCCTGCCAGAATGGTCCGCCCCCCAACTGTCCTCCCCTGCAGGTTGGGTCCCCTCTAACTGTCCTCCCCTGCAGGCCTGGGTCCCCCATAACTACCCTTCCCTGCAGGTTTGGGTCCCTCAAAAATGCCCTTTCCTGCCAGCCTGGGTTCCCCCCAACTGTCATCCTCTGCCAGCCTGGGTCTCCCCCAACTACCCTCCCTGCAGGCCTGGGTCCCCCCCAACTGTCTTCCCCTGCAGGCCTGGGTCCCTCCCAACTGCCCTCCCTTGCTGGCCATCTTATGGTGGCCATCTTTGACCACATGGGGACAGCCATCTTGTGATGGTCAATTTGCATATTACTCTTTTATTAGGTAGGATTGCTTATTTTATATCTAATCTAATAAAAGTAATTAACCATTACTTCAAGCCACCTAAGCCACATCCACCAGCCAAGCCACACCCACCAGCCAATCAGAGCAGCTGTACGCAAATTAACCCAAGCAGGAGACTTGCCCCGGTGATGCAGGAAGCTAAGGTTCCAGTCTGCTTAGACTGGCTGTGGCAACAAAGTTTCCATCACAAAGTTTCAATTATAGAAGATAAATAAACCTCAGAGACCTACTTCTAGCCTTGGGCTCAAGGAAGCATTGGGAGCTTGGGTTGTCAGACGCAACCTGACCAGGGCTCTGATTAAAGCAACAAAGTTTCAACTTTAGAAGTTAAATAAATTCCAGATACCACATTCTAGCCAACCTCACTGCAAATAGCCATCAGCCCCTCACCCAGGCTGGCCAGGAATCACAGAAGGGACCCAAACCCTGAAGGGTAGTAGCCAACCTGAAAATGGCCCTCAGCCCCTCACCCAGGCTGGCCAGGCACGCCAGCAGGTGGACATCCCCAGAGGGGTCCCAGACTGCGAGAGGGCACAGGCTGGGCTGAGAGACCCCCCGCCCCCGAATGCACAAATTTTTATGCACTGGGCCCCTAGTTATATAAATAAAATACTGTTATTGTGTATAATAGTACATATCTCTATATATAAAAACATAAGCAACCATCACAACCAGATGACCAAACAGGCTGCGTGGGGCGACTAGGCCGGCAGGAGTGTTAGTGAGGAGTGACCAAATGACTGAGCAGGGAAGCTGGGTGACCAGAGAGCAGGCAATCGGACTGCAGGCAGCATCCATCAAGGGCTGCAGTGCCACCATGGGGAAGCAAGGAATCTTGCAGAACAACCGGACAACTGAACCGAACAACTGATCACTGTGATGTGCGCTGACCACCAGGGGTGTGTGCAGAACATGGCAGCATCGGCCACAGTGGAATGGTGGAGGAGGTTAATGGGGATGCTAGCCCAAGGTGGGGCACCAGTCATTGTCATTTTGGTCAGACTCTGGTGGTTACTGAAAATTCTTTACTCCCATGTGCCTAGATCCTGCCCAGCAATCGCACCTGCTGTTAGCACCAGCCCCACTTGCACCTACAGTCAGTGCCAGAGCACCAGTCCCATCTCTGCCACTTGCACCCGGTGCACGTGCCTAGCACTGGTCCCAATTACCCAGTGCCATCAGTGGATGTGAGTGGCAGCTGCCAGCCCTGATTGCCCTTGAGGGCTTCTCCACCTCCCCTGGCTCCTGAGGGGCAATCGGGGCAGCAGCTGATGACACTGATGGCACTGGCCCCACTTGTATCCACTGCTGGAGCCAGCCCCAATTGCTCCACGCCATCAGCAGATGAGAGCAAAGCTGGTGCTGTCAGCACATGGGTGTGGTGGCAGCAGGAGGTGACAGAGAGAGGACTGGGGGACGTGGTGAGAGAGGCCAGGAGGACATATGGAGGGTAGGCCAAGACCCACCACTGCTGCCTCATGGCCCAAAGTTCCTTTCAAGGTGGCTTGAATTCGTGCACTTGGTCCCTGGTATACACAATAAAATAATAAAATATCTACTGAAGAACTGCTCATCAATCATTCAATACTCCAAACTCATAAAACTAACATTTTAATTGAGGACACAATTAAAAAGCAATTACATTAAATTTGACAACATGTTTGGGAAAGTGGACTTACCTAGCAATAATGTCTCACTTGGCATAAGCCAGATCAGGGAATATTTACTAGGTAAAGCTATATTTTTCATTAAATGGCTTAGCAGAGAATTCCTGAATGATGCGTCACTGTCTATGACAGAATGCC